>JACXGM010028935.1:0-13849 GCA_016801145.1 Umbra pygmaea
AAAAGTGTTTTCATACTGCAAACGAACCGAACCATGGTTCAGTTTGGTCCGGACCGAGACCACCTTTTTGATCGGACCAAAATTTGGTCTTTTGATCCGGACCGTGGTCCGAGGCACCTTTCACACCTGCAATTTTGGTTCGGACCAAACTGAAAGGTTCGAAAGTCCGGACCAAATGAGGTATGTGTGAAAACGCCCTGAAAGTCAGACCAATGTCGTCTGCAAATTATGCAAAACCGTCGTCACCACTAAGACTGGTAGGCTATATCACAAACTTGTTTTCCCCACCTTCTCAGGTCTCAGGTTTCTCTGTTTATATTTAACACTTTGCACTATTTTATTACACTTTATTAATAATTTCTTAAGTATTCTAATTTTGCACCTTAGTTTAACAGAAAATTGTTAAGTGTTCATTGTGATTTTAGACTTATTTTCACATTTTAATTATTTGATTGTTTTCCATGGTTGTGTTGACATTTCTGCCTTCATAACTGAGGGGATTATAATCAGTGGAAGGTTAAATTTAAAATAAAAATGTTTAAATTAAATATTTTGTCATGCTCCTTATTCTAAATAGGTCATAAAACAAATAAATAATTATCGATACGACCAATATGAAACACCTATATCGTGATTGTTTTCAGCCATATCGCCCAGCCCTATCCTAGAGGTCAGAGGAGAATGGGCCGACTGCTTCAAGGTGATAGAAGAGCAACTTTGACTGAAATAACCACTTGTTACAACCAATGTATGCAGCAAAGCATTTGTGAAGCCACTACACGAACAACCTTGAGGCAGATGGGCTACAACAGCCTAAGACCTCACCGGGTACCACTCATCTCCACTACAAATAGGAAAAAGAGGCTACAATTTGCAGAAGCTCACCAAAATTGGACAGTTGAACACTGGAAAAATGTTGCCTGGTCTGATGAGTCTCGATTTTTGTAGAGACATTCAGATGGTAGAGTAAGAATTTGGCATAAACAGAATGAGAACATGGATCCATCGTGCCTTGTTACCACCATGCAGGCTGGTGGTGTAATGGTGTGGGGGATGTTTTCTTGGCACACTTTAGGCCCCTTAGTGACAATTGGGCATCGTTTAAATGCCACATCCTACCTGAGCATAGTTTCTGACCATGTTCATCCCTTTATGGCCACCACATACCCATCCTCTGATGGCTACTTCCAGCAGGATAATGCACCATGTCACAAAGCTCAAATCATTTCAAATTGGTGTCTTGAACATGACAATGAGTTCACTTTACTAAACTGGCCCCCACAGTCACCAGATCTCAACCCAATAGAGCATCATTGGGATGTGGTGGAACGGGAGCTTTGTGCCCTGGATGTGCATCCCACAAATCTCCATCAACTGCGAGATGCTATCCTATCAATATGGGCCAACATTTCTAAAGAATGCTTACAGCATCTTATTGAATCCATGCCACATAGAATTAAGGCAGTTCTGAAGGCAAAAGGGGGTATTAGTATGGTGTTCCTAATAATCCTTTAGGTGAGTGTATATTAATATATTAATGTGACTAATATTTAGTCTATAATTTGTCCCAAGTTACCATAAGAACACAAAGAATTACTATATAGTTAATACTAGTTAATACTGTATTTACTGTTATTGCAATTGTAATTAAATGAGCTAATTAAATGGGTTTTTTCTATTGTATGTCCCAATTTATTATAATACTGTTATATTTATAATTATATATACAATTATAATACTTGTATAGGTATTCATATAGTGTTAATGAGATTATATAGTTATTATATAGGTAGTGCCAAATTACCATAAGAATACTATAGGATTTTGGGTCTGCGTGGCGTAGTGGGCTAAGTTGCTGCATTGCAATACAGTCTACGTCATGATAGTCATGGGTTTGAGGCTAACTATGGGTTCTCTGACTTTCCCCAGGCATCCACCCGGATTTGGGTTAGATAAATTACATTATCTATCCTGCAATGTTGCTTTCCTTGTTCCAGATCAGGTGCCTGTGGGTTCAATCGTGGAAGTATATTCAGTGAACGAAATCATCCCACGCATGATCCGGCTAAAAGCTTTTGTGATGGTTTTGCAGTGCGAAAAAAATTGGCGGCTCGGGGGACATGTGGTTTGATGAACCATGTGCGCGCTCTTCGCTATCCCACAGATCTGTACAATAGGATTTATCAAATATATATTTGTACAATTTTCTCCTATCATAAACATAGGAATCATAGAGTACTTTTTGTAAGGCCTCCCATGGAGTTTATCAACTCAGATAGACTGCATACACTTGGCACTCCGTGGAACCAGTTCAACACATGTGGTAAACATACACAGCTGGTAATCATCCCCTAATTAGTTAGTGTATTTAATCCACTGGTTTGTTCATACCCTGTCAGTCATTGTCTGCTGTTATGTGAGTTATTTCGACTTTAGTTACAAACTTACAGGTTGATCCAGGCACAGCCTGAGTGTGTGATATTATTTTGAAACCTTTTGACTCCACCAATTCAGTTTAATTTTGTGTTTATTGTTTCATTAAATACCTTAATTTGACCTTCACAAGTGCCTCCAGCCTACTCCCTATTGTCACAACTTTACACATAAGTTATTAGGTAAATCCCCACTTAAGATAACCATTTGGAAATTAATATGACACATACAGTACATCACAATATCTATACAGCCTCATCCTGTTCATATCTCCATGAAACATTTTATAGTTTGCTGACAGGAAGTAAACTAAACTGCATCATAATACAAACTTTTCACTTACCCAGTAGAAGCAATAGAAATCATAGTAAATACATTATGAGTAATTAGATCTACAGTTTCACACAACATTAACAATGAAAATAATCTCCTATTTCAGTATAACAAAATGGTCAGTTTATCTAGGTTATTTGTTTTCCCACATTCTCCGTCCTTCATTAGGACACCAGAAAGAACAATCCATTAATATTATTTTTCATTTTGTATCACAATCAACTAATCAATAATGTTACATTTACACAATGCACTGCATTAACTGTATGTGGATGTAACTTGATGTACGATTGACATGTTTATCATTTCACCACAACACAAAAAAGGCTCACACACTTGTCTTTTGCAGGCACATCCGTCAATCAGCTCCAGACGGCCTGTAGCGAGCGATGAAACATGTAGATCATTAAACTAAAGTAACATGCCAGAGTTGGTGTAGCAGTTTAAGGTTGTGACTGTAGACCATATATGCCCTGGAAAGGGAGGTTCATGCCCGGCTCAGCTGCTGTCTGTACCCTTCCTCTCTGTCTCCCCCTACAGGCCTGTCTCCTAGCCTAAACATCCTACTGTCCTGTCATTTAAAATAATATAAACTACAACCCTGAAAAATCTTTAAAATAAATACAAATGAAATAGCAAGAAAAATGTATAAATCTCTGACTAACTTGTAAATAACCTGTGTTAAAAAAAACGGTGCTAAAAAATCCCCTTGAAATGGAAAACCTATATGACAGATTTCACTTTAGAAGTCCGGTCACGTTATCTTTGTTGTTGTCAATATTTACATGTACATTTCAACTGATGGGCAGTGGGTGTCCTTTGCAAATGTACAACCTCAAATTTAATTAAAATCCAAAGTTGATGTAATTCTTTGTTTGCTTTAGAAAAAAGGAATCCTTAATAAATAAAGCTGTGGATTATGTTTGTGGTTCTGATATTACGTTTTAATTTGAAATTGAGGGTTCAGAATACTGCCATTTCATATTGCCAGAGTCCACATGTAAATTCACATTTCAAAATCTAACAGATATTTAATCAAAATATTATCATCACATGTTGTAATTAATTGCATACAGTAAATCATTAAGCTGCTGGGTTCTAGTAGTATGCCTACTGGACCAAGGTATGTAAATACTACTATGCTCTAGTGTCTACTATTTTGTGTCCTCTGAAACAGGACAGTTTCCCAGCCCTGTGAAGGTAGAGGAGCGGATGCACATACCCAGTGAACAAAATTACAAAATAGCACATTTGCATAGCTAATACAAATTGTCCAGCATTCAAATAACCTTGAAGTTGTGTCATTACCACAAACGGAAGGTAATTGACAATCATTGACATCATGATAATCAAAATTATCTTGAAGGCCCTCATCTTCATGTCATTTGATCCCTGTCTCTCCTTCTCCTCTTCCCCCGGCCCGGGACGTTTCAGAGCCCTGAGAACTGAGAGGCAGCAGAAAAGCTTCACCAAAAGTAGTAGCAGGAACTCACTAAAGAAAAGCTTGTATATATTTGATGTCATCAAAAATGTATAGCACAAACAGGACCCAAGCACCATCAGCCAGACGACACCACAACAGCCCACCCTGTATCTCAGGGGTTTGTACTTCAGGTAGATCACAGGATGGACCACCGCCAGGTAGCGTTCTACACAGATACAGCACTGGAACAGGGGCCGGCCAGTCATGAGAAAACCATGCAAAGAAAACAGGATACACATGACAACTATTGTAGGACTTTTCAAACAGATAAATTGAAAGACAGCAGAAAGAGAAAATAGGATTTCAGATATGGTCAGGTTGAGGGCAAAGAACTCAGAGGGAATCGTCCCTCCAGCTCCGGTCACTATCAGCCACAGGGAGTAGACATTGATGGGGAGACCCAGGATGAGGTTGATTGAAGCGCAGGCAGTGTTAAATCGTTGGTCCATTGATAAGTATTCATTAAAAAGATACTCAGAGAGTGAAATGTTTCTAGCTGAATCTGAAGCATTCATCTCTTTATTTCTGCAATTCTGAAGAATGATGAGAGTGAGATAGAGAAGTGTTGACAAAATGAATGCAATGAAGAATGAATGTATTAGAAATGATAGAATGAGCTGTATATACACTACTGGTCCAACGTTCTGGAACACCCAGGAATTTACGTGTTTGGATAGAAATTGTTAATGCATTAAGGTGGCATTGAATTGATTAGAAATGATAGACAAAACATGATTCATTAAAATGACATAAACGTTTCATCATCAGGACACTGAGTTAATGGTTGCTAAAAATGTGGCTTTGCCAATGTATTTGAATAATTAACTATAAATCAGTCATTTCCAACAGTAATAGACACTTGCATCATTGGTTTCATTGCATCAATATAATGTAACCTTGGGAAATTTTTATCAAAAACTTGCAAATCGCTGTGTTCTAAAACATTTGACCGGTAGTGTATATACAATTCAGTTTAATACTAAAATACCTTTCCTTTAAATGACAATTAAGGGTTAACAAAGATAAAAGCAATTCAAACCTTGACTAACGAAGCTCTTCTTTCTCCTGAAGGTCTTTGTCACATTACCTGGATGCAGGGTCATATGCATGAACATGCATCTCATTTATTTGGTCCAACTTGTATATTGATGTGTCACAAACAGGTGCAGCACGTCATTAACCTTAGGCAAATTGATGTGATTGTAGGATGTAATGGCAACACACAATCCATGATGGATTGAGGCTTGGTAAGTGTAACACCAATACAGAAGCTAAGGATGGGATAGAGATACTCACCTAGTGGTGAACAGTGGATATTGTGGGCCTGGGACTTCTGTGGGGGAAAATGTCCTAAAAACCATTATATCAAACTGAATAATCAACAAAAATCACTGTGACACACATTTTCATCAAGCACAGACTTTGAAACTAGATGATTTGCAAGAGAACCAATGATTTTTGATGATTCTCTCTAAAAAGTCAAACCGGTCTGAATCAAAGTATAATATTTAATTTGTTAAAACCGCAGATTGGTTTAGACAACATGCTTCATCACAATGTACAAAAAAGTATACTACTTTGTGAACACAGTAAATGTCCATTAACACACAGATCTGATACTTTTTGTAACGGAAATCTACTGTGCCTATAAAGTATTTTCTGTTATTGTCTTAGAATAAAAGAAAAAACACTTGCAGCTAATTATCAGTAGATTTGACTCTTTTTTCACAGATATTTTCTACAGTATATGTATTATGAGCTGATAGTTCTCTGATCCAATGCTTTAATCAAGTTGCTATCAAACTGTTCTCTGGCTGAGAGTCTTCGTCATAGAGTGTAAGCCTACACAAAGGTGCAAAATAAATCCACGATGTAAAGAAATGTATTACATATTGTGAATTTAGCAGCCAGGTTTGGACTTCCCCAGTTTCCCATAAAGGGTGTAATCTGCCAATGTGTTCTACTTTACTGTATGGGATGTGGTTTAAATGTTACAGGTATATGTTCGGATAACATATTCTACTTTACCTTATGTGTTGTGGTAAAAATGTCACAGTTATATGTTATGATAATATGTCAGGTTGCTCAGTTGTTAGAAAGTCAGATTTGCATTGAAAAGGTTGCTGGTTTGATTTCCAACCGTAAATCTCAGAATTTCTCCCAAATTACGTTCTCAGGAAACTATTTTGAAAACCTGAATTACATTATATGCAAATATATTTAGGGATTTTTACGTTTGAACTGCACGTTTTGTTATTAGGCTATATTTGTACTTCAATTACGTTGCTCCGGTACATTTCGTTTAGCGGATTTATGCGAGAACATTCCACACATTCCATACATTCCATAGCGTTCAAAATTATATTGCAACATTCACAGTTAGATAGGAGGATACTAACGGTTAAGGTTAGGCATGAGGTTACTAAGGGTTAAGGTTAGATATGATGTTACTGAGGTTAAGGTTAGAATTAAGGTTAGGGTTAAGATTACAAAAACCGACAATCGCGTGTCTGCATGATGCAAGCAATGTAGAACAAAACACACACAATGTGCGAACACTGGGATGCAAGTCCCAGATTTATACGCCCTTCCACCATCCCCGACCGCCACCCTAGCAAAAACGACGCTATTTACCTGCTTCGTCATGATCTTCTTATGTTCATATTTAATGTTATTTGAGTGTTCAATTTAGTTCCCTACAAACGTAATTGACCCTCTAATACGTTCATATTTTACATGTTTCAGTTTTACAAAATAGTTCCCTCAGAACGTATTTCATGTGATTTAGGGCTGTTGATTCCTGGCACTGTGCCAACTGTCATTATGTACTTGTGCAAGGCACTTCACCCTTAGTTGCTCCAGGGGCATGTCACTCCCTATAACAGTGTCTGTTAAATGTCTAAAATGTAAATATAATATTACTATTTACAATAATCTCCTATTAGAAAACAAGTTATAATAACATCAGTTTCTCTACTTAATTGTTTTACTCCTCCCACCTCAGAGCAACACAAATATTGGATGAATCCATAAATATATACATAAACAGGATAAGGATGTACAATGTGCAAATACATTTTAAATGAACACCCTGATTTAAAAAGGAACTGAATTTCACTAGGAATGGAGAACCCTAATTTAGTTTGGTTCAGAAAAGTTGTCACCTTGTGCTGCAGTTTGGTGTAGCAGATTAAGCTCTTCAATCCGGACTACACATGCCTCCTGGTGACCACGTTTCAAGCTCTTCCTCGGCAAACTGTCTGTGCCCTTCCTCACTGTCTCCTACTGTACCAAGACTTCTCTCCTACCTACTGTCCTGTAAAAATAATACCTCCCAAAATATAATTAAGTATATATAATTAGTAAGTTGTGTGTGCTTCTGGCATTTGGAACTGTCTGTCAGGGTCCAGGTTTGACAAATCTTGTCTGTATCAAAAGGGTTTCCTTTTTTGAGTGGTTTGTAATACATATTTCTCACAAATATAGTGACATGCAAAACATATTCTGTAAAGGAAAGATGCTTCAAAACATACAGAGAGTCTGTGGGTGCCGTAATAGCAGTTGCTCTCCAGTGACGAATTGTGCATTTACTATTTGTGCAATTGTGCACCAATTGGCATTGATTCGTTTTGGGTGGTGTTCCCATTTATTATAAAAGTAGAAAATTGTATTTTACATAAAATAGTACTACACCCAGTGCTGATTAATAAAGTTCTGTGGCTTGTTGATGGTACAAGTGGGTGCCTACGGCTATAGTAAGAACCGTGTTCCCTGCCATCCACACCTTTCCGTCACTGATCAGCACTGATCAGTAAATTTACCTCATTCTTAGTGACTTGCCACACCCAGTGCAATAATCCCTCTAAAATAAATAATAGCTACAGTCATGTACAAAGGTTTAGTCACCCCTGACAATTATTTTATATAAATAATTGGGTGTTTGGATCAGCAATTTAATTTTGATCTATCAAATAACTGAAGGACACAGTCATATTTTGGTAGTGAAATGAGGTTCATTGGATTAACAGAAAATGTGCAATATACATCAAAACAAATTTGACAGGTGCATACATTTGGGCACCCAAACAGAAATATCACATCAATATTTAGTTGAGCGTCCTTTAGCAGAAATAACAGCCTCTAGATGCTTCCTACAGCCTGTAATGAGTTTCTGGATTCTGGATGAAGGTATGTTGGACTATTCCTTCTTGCAAAACATCTCCAGTACAAGAAGGTTTGATGGTTGCCAGAACATTATACTTGGTCCTCTGCATAAATGCCCAAGTAGATTTTGAGCAGTGTTTTGGGTCATTGTCTGAAATATCCAGCACCTGTAATGAATACTCCCAAGGTAAGACAAAGAACAATGTTTATTCCAAACAGGTATATTATATTCAAAGGCGAAGGCACAGATGATAATCCACGGCAGAATAATCCACAAACAGAGCAGGGGTCAGGCCAGAATATCAAGACAAGAGTGTTGGCAAAGGTACAGGGGATAATCCAAGGCAGAATAAGTCACAAACAAAGCAAAGGTCAGACCAAAACAACAATACATGAATATAATGCTCAGTATGAATAAAATGATACTCACAATACCTTGAGAAGAGGCAATGGTGTGTGTGTGCTTTATATAAGGACTGGAACAGAGCAGGTGTACAGAATTAGGGTGATTGAGTCCGGGTTATGGGAAATGTAGTTCTGAGCAATCTAGGAAGGGGAAGACGTAGTTTGCAGGGAGCGGCCTCTTGTGGCCGAGGAGCGGAAACTGCGGCCTCTTGTGGCCAAGGAGCGGAAACTGCGGCCTCTTGTGGCCGAGGAGCGGGAACTGCGGCTTCTTGTGGCCGAGGAGCGGGAACTTGAGCAACCTCTGCTGGCCGGCGTGGTGGAGACCTCTGGTGGACTGGGTGTGGTGGAGACCTTTCCTACCCGACATATTGGCGTCTGAACCTGGGCTATCAGGGTCCTGCCAGGACATCGAGGGCCCCCGATGGCTTCCAAACAGGTCATCAGATGAGGGGATCAGGTGAGCAGCCGCTTCAAAAGGAATGTCTCAGCCTCCGTCTTGAGTGATTCACAACCGGCCCTCCACGAAAAGAACTGGCTAACCAAATCTGGACGGTCACTGATGGCTTGGCCGCATTGGTTCATCCAATCCCGATAGTCCCCATCCACTTCTGTGTCTTTCCGTAACACAGTGAAGATGAAGTCCCGCTTGGAACCGAGGCTGGTAGCCATCTTGGAACTGGGGCTGGTAGCCATCGTTGAACTGGGGCTGGTAGCCTTCGTGGAACTGGGGCTGGCAGCCATCTTGGGACTGGGGCTGGTAACAGCACTCATTGGACTGGGGCTGGTAACATCACTCTTTGGACTGGGGCTGGTAGCAGCAGTCTTGGGACTCTGGGCGGCCATCTTGGGACTCTGGGCGGCCATCTTGGGACTGGGGCTGGGAGCCACCGTCTTGGAACAGGGACTGGGTGCCCTCTTAGGAGATTCAAAAGGGGCAGGTGTCTAAAAGACACGACGGGGAAGGATGTAGTCCCCATCCATTGACTCCCTGACTGAAAACTCTTCATAGGAGGCTTCGTAGAGATCCCATGGAAGATCCTCCTGGACCCAGCCACTGTAAAACTGCTCCCTCCCAGCCATGTTTTGTTTTAGGCGAGGTGTTCTGTAATGAATACTCCCAAGGTAGGACAAAGAACAATGTTTATTCCAAACAGGTATATTATATTCAAAGGCGAAGGCACAGATGATAATATAAGGCAGAATAATCCACAAACAAAGCAAAGGTCAGACCGGAACAATAATACATGAATATAATGCTCAGTATGAATAAACTGATACTCACAATACCTCACGAAGAGGCAATGGTGTGTGTGTGCTTTATATAAGGACTGGAACAGAGCAGGTGTACAGAGTTAGGGTGATTGAGTCCGGGTTATGGGAAATGTAGTTCTGAGCAATCTAGGAAGGGGAAGATGTAGTTCTCAGGGAAGAGAACAGGGGAATGTTACAGCACCGGCATGACTTCAACTTTGTGACTGATTTCTCTACATTATTCACAAGTATCTGCTGATATTGAATGGAATTTAAGCAACCTTCAGCTTTAACAATATTCCCAGTACCGACACTGGCTACACAGCCCCACAGCCAAATGTGACTGTGGGTAGCAAGTGTTTGTCTTGGAACGCTGTGTTCTTTTGCTGCCATGCATACTGGTTAACCAAATAACTCCAAATTTTGTTTCATCAGTCCACAGCACCTTCTTCCAAAATGAAGCTGGCTTGTCCAAATGTACGTTTGCATACCTCAAGCGACTCTGTTTGTGGCATGTGTGCTTCTTTCTCATCACTCTCCCATACAGTTTCTCCTCGTGCAAAGTGTACTGAATTGTTGAACGATGCACAGTGACACCATCTGCAGCAAGATGATGTTGTAGGTCTTTGGAGGTGGTCTGTGGGCTGTATTTTCTGACATTTACAGTAGATTACTGGCAGCAGAGTTGCTAGTAAAGTGCTGTATATCTACAGCATTGGTACTGTTTAATGATTTACAATGTATTACTGTATGTTATTACATTTACAGTAGTTTCCTGGCAGCAGAGTTTTCATTCTGTATATCACAATCACTCGAAAACAATTTGATTTACACCTGTGTTAACTTAAAAATATAACAAAGTATAATTAATCACAGTACAGTTAAAAAAGGCAACAATTTTCTTTTGAATAGATAAAATAAAATTGACTGTTCTATCAAATACTATGTGTATGTGTCCAGAAAAATGTTTTTCAAACATATTC
The DNA here is from genome assembly GCA_016801145.1 of Umbra pygmaea. Lineage (NCBI taxonomy): Eukaryota > Metazoa > Chordata > Actinopteri > Esociformes > Umbridae > Umbra > Umbra pygmaea. The sequence goes on from JACXGM010028935.1 coordinate 11,053, forward strand.
GGTTGATTAATTTGTAAGCAAAGCAGCTATGTTTCCAAAACCTAGAAAGCAACATACTGTAAATCTCAAAAGGATATATATCAAGCAAATTCATGACAGAAGTATCACTTTAGTTTTGGTCTAAGTGTGTTGTTCATGTGGCTCACTGTTAGCCACACCACTTATTATGATAATTCCCAGCATGCTCCATTGCAGGTTTTAATTTGACAATGATTATTTAATTTTTTGCCTTCACATAAATATATGAATTTTGTTAATATAATGCCTAATAAAATGAAGTGACAGTGATTTAATATACAAATCCACTGTAATACAATGTGTGACAACTTGACCTCCCATAACAGAAAAGGTAGTTCTAATCATGAGTCCTCAATAACTAAGGTTTGGTAAATGGAACACCTATACTGTAGCTAAGGACAGGACAGAAGTCCTAACTCAATGGTAAACCGTGGCATTTTAGGCTTACTTATAATCTATTTGTATGTGTAATAGCCTATTAAAGTTGTACCAAAAACTCAGAATTACAGCATTATTCATTTAAGTTATGCACAGACATCCAATGGAATATGTATTGCAGGAGTCAATCATTTTTGATGGCATGATCAAAACGTAAACATACCTGAGCCAGATTTGGCTGGAGTTGACCACATAAAATTTGGTTCGACTGTTTGCTTCAATGCCCATCTATAGTTATTAATTAACTTGTAGCCGAAATTTCTGTGATCAGATACATAAGTCAAATGTACAGTGTTACGTCCCCCAGTATAGTGGGTTAATGGCTGGGTTTACCTTGTCCTGTTTGGGTGTTTCTGTGCTATGTTTCTGTCCTGTTCTGTGTGTTTGTTCTGTTTCTGTTCCGTTTGTGTGTTTCCCCCACAGGTGGTGCAGATCCCCTCATCAATCCAATCATCACTTATCACTGACTCCTCTCCTTTATTAACCGGTCTAGCTGATTCCATTCAACATTTCCCATCATGCCTTACCCTACAGTGTACAGCTGTACCCCAATCTTTCTCTTTCTGTTTATGAGGTTGCCTTTTTTGAGGCGGCCTCATTTTGGTATTCGGTGTGTTGCAGTGGCCATCCTTGACAATGTTACCAAACCAAGGGTCAAGTATGGCAGTGGCTATACTTGACACTTGGTTTGGTAACATTGTGTGTGTATCAGTTGTTAGAGTGAGAGCGTTTGGTGTTAGTGTGTGATAGGCCTATTTTGTGTGGAAGTGAGTCATAGTGTTTAGTCTAGTGTGTTGTGAGTAGTGTAGTGTGTTGTGAGTAGTGTTTCTGATTGTGTTTGTGTTTCTAAGTGTGTAATATTAATCATTTGTTCTCTTTTGTCATTCCCAGAGGGGGAGAGGAAAACGTGGGAGTGTCAGGACAGATGCCCATGGGCTTACACCACCCGTAGGGATACACATCTATCTATACACACCAGGCTAGATCTGTGCGCCCACCATATGTGTTTTGTTAGGGCACCTTGATCGCTTGCCAGATAGTTTAGTTGTGTGTTTTAGTGGGTTAGTTAGGTTAGGGGTGGGGTTTTCTCTATATGTTCTTTGCTTTGGTTCTGCTCAGCCTCTCCTCCCAAAATGATTTTACATTTAAATATTTACTGTGGCAAATAAAGCCCTTCAGTATAACGGTACCTGCTGTGTCTGTGTCCTTGCTCGCACCCACGACTCCATACTCCATTCTCTGACCACTTGGGTAGCGAGGTGTAGCATCCCACTTCCCTCCTGGGGAGCAGTGCATGACAACAGTAAATTGCCTATAAGAAATTAGCTAATTCCTTTTTCAAACTCACCTGGTTAGTGATGTAACTAACCACTGCTTCAACAACCATGCATTTACATAAAACTACATAATTCGTACTGGAAACTATACTGTATAGCTTAAAGTACTCAATGATATTTCTGGTTTAAATCCCCACCAAGGTGAAAGCTTACAGTATGTCATCCAGTTCTTAAGTGAGACCAACATTCCCTGCAGATAACAATGTGTTATTTAATCAACCTGCCACATTAAATAATGGAACATTTAAATTCCTATTAGATTACTACTGTATATAGTTACTGTCTCCCAATTTACTACAGAATTCCTATAAGATTACTATATTACTATACACTCACCTAAAGGATTATTAGGAACACCCAGTCAATTTCTCATTAATGCAATTATCTACTCAACCAATCACATGGCAGTTGCTTCAATCAGTGGCGTAGGCACGGGTGTGCCAGGGTGTGATTGTGCCAGCCAAAGAGGCTGCTGGCACACCCAGAAATCACATGCATAATGCACTTTTTGTTATAGCCTTGGCAAAGATTTTTTTTAAACCTAGTCTATTATGGTCTAATTATATAATATTTGTTCATTTAAAAAAAATCTTATTTTTTTCATTAAAAAACAACATCTAGATCCAAGCCTACACATTTAAGTGTATGCGCAAAAATAGCCGCCAACATGACCCCAGCGAATATCACGGCAGGCTAGCAGTGTAGTAGAATGAAACAGGCGTAATAGGTCTACACTTTCAGCAGCTAATCTTGATCTGTATGTGCCAGTGCAGTGCGATACATCGAAGTTGTGCGCTTACAGGTACAGACTTTATGTATAGTGTTGCGTTTGTTTGTGAAAGGGGTTTTAATGTATGGTCTGTTTGATACGGATCAATATAAATGTATCCCCTTTAGAGAGAAAGGGGATTCCCCACCGGTCAGACTGCCAAAACATTATGACCACCCCCCCCCTCCCTTCCCCCCTCCCCCCTGTCACCCCTTCCTGTACCCATCCCCCCTTC
>JACXGM010028937.1:0-13849 GCA_016801145.1 Umbra pygmaea
GTGTGTGTGTGTGTGTGTGTGTGTGTGTGTGTGTGTGTGTGTGTGTGTGTGTGTGTGCGGGCATGCGTGCGTGTTAGAGAACCTGCAGCCTCCAGGTCAGAGTATGTGAGGGTAGTCATCTCTAGGGGTAAGGAAGGGAGTCTGGACTAAAATGTGATTTAGAATAAACATGTTTATTTACATGTGTTCTCTAGCAGAAGTCACCCTCCCCGTTTCAGAAACTGGAATACACACACACATAAACACACAGACCTACACACACACACATAAACACACAGACCTACACACACACACACATAAACACACAGACCTACACACACACAGTCTTGAAGGGTGAGTGAGGAGCTGTCTGGCTGAGGACACTGGGGCGATCATTCTCTCATGTTGTGTGCAGGGGTGATGGAGGCATCGATGGAGTGGGGGGTTAAACTCCCTCATTGCTCTTGAGAAATGTTCTCAAGCCTTTTTATGTCCTGAGGAAATTTGAGTCTCCTGAAATGTCTCTCTTCTGGACAGCGAACCCTACATGAAGCAGGATGACAGTTGCTTGATTAATCAATCAATTACATTTATTTTAGAAAGGCCTTTAAACACCAGCATTTGTCACATACCCTAGAAACATAAGGAAACTCCCTTAGAAATGTAAGAACGAAGGAGGAAACCTAGAGAGGAGCAATGCTCTAGGGGGTGGTCAGTCCTCTCGATGTGCCTGGTAGAGATTAAGTACATGGCTTTTTAAGGCCAAATCATTCGTTAAGATATTAGAATATTCAGAGGACCATTGGGCCAAAAATACCTTATCCTCAGAGTTAATGCAAATGTCAACTAGCTTTTTATAACCAAGTGGTCAAGAATTATTACCATGGGTATAGAGGGTGCAAAAAGTCACGTCCTCCGGAGAAAGTTTTAATGTCAGTAGGCGTTTTCATAGGTGAGTGCTAGACCCTAAATGTTAAACAGGACAAGCACTAAGCGCTAGGAGAGATCAGGTCTGGTGGTCCTAAAACATGGTCCTAAGTCATTATCCTATGTGGTCTTAAGGCTTTGTCCTTATAACGAAATGTTGTAGCATATTCTTCTTCACATTTACAGCCTGATTATACTTGATGTATTTGCATTTGAAACCTTCATTCACATAAAAATTATATTAAAAATCTGTAAAATTAATAATGATGTTTTTGGCTTATAATGAATTATCCAGTATATGGAATTTCCTGATTCAACGCTTGTAACCTGAAATGTTTTGTAAATACGCTGCCTGATAAATGTTACATGACGATGCACACATTGTCTTGAAATTAGCAACGCTTTAATTGTATTTACAGCAACAATTTTGATGTAGTAAATCATCTAATTAATCAAGCAATGCAAGCAAAGTCCTGGGAATCATTCATCTGTTTTACCTTTGGGATCAGAAGATTATATAAATTATACGTGGGATTATTTGAAGTGAATCATTAGAAAGACACTTTTTAAAATGAGGTATAAATGAAGTAAAGTTGAATTCATGTTTCATATTTGAATAATTTACGGTAAATTGCGGGGGGGGTTGTGCTTTGGGAATAGCATTCATGTAATATTAGATTGCTGATTAACTGACTAAATAATTAAACCTGGAAAAGGAGGCAAAGCAGAGTTCAATACGTGTCTCATCACAGCATCTCTGTCTTATTGTGGGCTGCATAATGTGTTCTAGCTCTGTTGTCTCTCGTTTTAATGACTGCTGCCTTGGCGGCGGTGCGCTGACATTTTTTTGCGACCTTATGGTGCGTTGCTACACATCCAGATGCTAGCAGCCGCTTCGACGTGCCGTCGTACGCGCCACCCATCACCTTGACGACCTATAAACCTGTCGCCAAGGAGACAATGTGTCCATGCTTTGAATTATGTGGCCAATGCGTGTAATTGTAAGCAAAGTAGTGTGTGTGTGGGGGGGGGTGCATGCCTTGGAGCGGGGGGTTTTAGTAACCATGGATAACTTGGGATGTCTGTCAATGACGCTCAGGTAGTTGGATGATTACCATGAACTTGTGTACCATCACCACTGTATGATAACCATGTGGTGCAGCTTACCTTCTACTGGCAAAAAGGTTTAGTTACATTTTCTAAATGTGAAAAGCGTTGATTATTCTCATGCACTACATTATGCATGTATTATAAATGTATTTCTGACCTTTCATCAATTTCGACAATTACTGCCACACACACATACTGTGCGTACACACATATCCAAACAAGAAGCAACTGAAATAGTTTGTGCCTAAGCTCATTGCCACCTGAACATTTCCAACTTCTCTCCAGAGTACAGAGAAGCCTTCCACTTTCTATCCTGGAAAACATTCAGCTTGAGCAGTGACCGCTCAATATTAGGGCCGCTTTGACCTGAATTTATCGCTGCTATTCTCCTCCTCTACAGCCTCCCCACTCTTTCACTAACTCACCGCTCTCTTGTTTCCCACCCTCCATCTTTCTTTCCCCCGCTCCCTCTCTTCGGCAGGCACTCAGACATTCTTGACATTTGCAAAGGTTGAAAGACAGAGCACCTTTGTCTCCTAATAAGGTCCGACTCTCCTCCACCTGAATGCAAAGTCCTGAGAGGATGGAGGGAAGAGAGAGGGGCAAACAGAGAGGTGGGGGGGGACAGGAAGAGGTCATGTGTTTCTGTCACACAGGTGAAGCGGTGGCAGTGTGATGTTTTGGTAGTGGAAGAAGGGGTGGGGGCGCGGTATCCTGGATATTTTCTTGTGGCCCAACTTGTCACTACAGCCATGGAATTTGAAGTGCTTCCCTGTTCCTTGCCTGTGGGACGCAGGTGGGGAAATGGAGAAGGTAGGAAAAGGGAGGTTAAGAAAAAGGATAAGATAATGACTTTCATTAGTCAGTCACCTGTTACGCAGACAAGATGAATGTTAGGATACTGTCTCATTTAATGCAGGGTGTTCTCGTTTCCGATAAACAACTTTGAGAATATGATTTCTGTTGTTAGTATGTTTAAGAGTCAGGGATGCTTCTTCTTGACAGTCTACGGAACCGATGCCTCTTTATAATATGTTGATTTTTTCACCATAGGAATGGCATCCTCAAAAAAAGATGAAGGAATGAAATATGCTCTTTTCTGTTGATTGCCGTTACATAACCAGAAGTATAAATATCTGAACTAACCCTGCCTTTAAATGCAGATAGTGTGTTTATGCCATAACGCTTTCTTAAAATAATATATACAACAATAAATTAGGCAACTTTAGGAAAAACTGCCAGTTTTTTTTGAAGGAGTGGGGACTTAATTTGTGCACACTCTATTAAGGCTTTTAAGAAATGACACAACTTATACACAGCTAGATGCTTTTGCACCTGCATTAAAAAGACAATTCACTACAATACACCCATAACTGTTTGGTTTTAAAAACTGATCACATTTAATTGCCATTTTTCCCTGGCAGATTCCCTGCACTTTCACTGTAGTTGAGAGAACGTTCTTAACATGTCACTCACATACGACTGCTACTGGGTCTTCTTCCGAAGATTTCTAGGATCATTCTCCTAGCGACTCTGGAGCCAATATTAGCCGTGCGCCGCGTTGTTTTACCCATGAGCCGGTTGCCAAGGCAACGTTGCATAAGAGGAGCGGCCAGGAAAGGATGCCCCTTGCTGATTGGGAGACTAGAGACTAGGTGGCAGATCTACCCAGCAGCCCCCATTGCTCTCTCTCTCTGATTCTCTCTTATGCTCTCTCTCTCTAACTCTCTCTCTTTCCCTGTCTCACTATCACTCTTCAGTTCCACTTTCTATGTCAAACCCAGTCTTATCAGAGGTGTTGAACTAGAGAGGGTTGGAGGTGCAGTAGTTCACTAATACAATGGTTTTAGTACACAATATGCATCACTATAGTTAAGTGTTAATTTGGCAAAAGATGCTAAACTAAACCCATGTAGCTCATGATAATAACAGCACACAACACAATTCAACACTTTGTTTTCCTTCGTCACCAAGCAAGTTATCAAACTACACTGCATTCCAAATTATTATGCAAATTCTATTTTACACAGATTTTCAAACTACACTGCGTTCCAAATTATTATGCAAATTCTATTTTACACAGATTTTCAAACTACACTGCGTTCCAAATTATTATGCAAGTTCTATTTTACACAGATTTTCAAACTACACTGCGTTCCAAATTATTATGCAAGTTCTATTTTACACAGATTTTCAAACTACACTGCGTTCCAAATTATTATGCAAATTCTATTTTACACAGATTTTCAAACTACACCGCGTTCCAAATTATTATGCAAATTATGTGTTAACCAGATTTTCAAACTACACCGCGTTCCAAATTATTATGCAAATTCTATTTTACACAGATTTTCAAACTACACCGCGTTCCAAATTATTATGCAAATTATATTTTACACAGATTTTCAAACTACACCGCATTCCAAATTATTATGCAAATTATATTTTACACAGATTTTCAAACTACACCGCTTTCCAAAATATTATGCAAATTATATTTTACACAAATTTTTAAACTACACCGCGTTCCAAATTATTATGCAAATTATATTTTACACAGATTTTCCTACATAGCCGATGCGAATGACAGTCAGTATACTTTTAAAATATAACCTATGTATAACATATAGGGCCGGTTTCGCGGACACAGATAAAGCCTAGTACTGGACTAAATAATCAAGTTGAAAGTTCATAACGTGACTCCAGCCCTTTCACCGTATTCTTGACTATAACCTGACATATTGATCTGATGTTGTCGATGAATCAGATATGAAGAGTTAGTGGGATACAAAAGACACAACACTCTTGTGTTCCGCTATCTTTGCGCAATGTTGGTGTTAATGTGTCAAGTTGTTGGTGGTGTGGGCAGCAGGGCAAGCTATTTACAATTTCTCACAAAAATGAGTATACCCCTCACAATTTTGTAAATATTTGATCATAGCTTTTCCTGTGACAACACTGAAGAAATTATACTTTGCTACAATGTAAACCAGTGAGTGTACAGCTTGTATAACAGTGTACATTTCCTGTCCCCTTCAAATAACTCAACACACAGCCATTAAGATCTAAACTGCTGGCAACAAAAGTGAGTCCTAAGTCAAATAAGTGTCAATATTTTGTGTGGCTACCAATAGGTTGCCACTGGTGTCCTCTTCCATGACGACATCGCAGAGCTGGTGGATGTTAGAAACCTTGCACTCATTCACCTTCCATTGGAGGATGCTCCACAGATGCTCAATAGGGTTTAGGTCTGGAGACATGCTTGGCCAGTCCATAACATTTAACCTCAGCTTCTTTAGCAAGACAGTGGTCATCTTGAATTTGTGTTTAGGGTCATTATCATGTTGGAATACTGCCCTGCAGCCCAGTCTCCTGTATTAGTAGTTAGTCACCTTGTCTTCAGCAAACTGTTTGTGGGCTTTCTTGTGCATCATCTTTAGAAGAGGCTTCCTTCTGGGATGACAGCCATGCAGACCAATTTGATGCAGTGTGCGGCGTATGGTCTGAGCACTGACAGACTGACCCCCCACCCCTTCAACCTCTGCAACAATGCTGGAAGCACTCATATGTCTATTTTCCAAAGACAATCTCTGGATATGATGCTGAGCAGATGCACTCAACTTCTTTGGATGCCCATGGCGAGGCCTATTCTGAGTGGAACCGGTCCTGTTAAACCGCTGTATGATCTTGGCTAGGCCTGCACGATTCGGGGAAAAATATAAATCACAATTTATTTTGTTGCTTAGAATTGAAATCACGATTCCCGGCCTCAATTTTTTTCTCACGAAGTGTAATGTTTATTGCACATATGTGAATCATGACAAAACAAAACAAATTGGCAGTACCAAACATAGATTTGTTTTGGCACCTATAGCACATTGCGCATCACCACAAGCATGTAAACATAGAGGCTTCAATGAATTAAGAAATAAAGTACATACTGGCCATTTAAGTACATTAGGCTACCAAAAATAGTGACATAACACAGTGAACTAAATTTGGCCCTGATACAGGCTCTATATGATCTCCTTGAACATGTCTTTACATAAACAATCTGGAACAGGGGTGAATCGAGATACACTCACTATTTTACATTGTAGCAAAGTGTAATTTCTTCAGTGTTGTCACATGAAAATGTATAATCAAATATTTACAAAAATGTGAGGGGTATACTCACTTTTGTGAGATACTGTATTTTGACTAGTGGAATCAAACTTTTTGTGTGTTACAAGGCTGTTTTAATCAGCAGATAAAGTAAACTATACCCAAACCAGAGATTTAAATTATGATGGTGTATGATCCTCCAATTTTACCTCGACCCAAACACTCCCAAAATGACAATAACTTTAGCAAGTGTAAATAACTAGCACGTGAAAATATTGTAGGAATGCATCTACCATTACACCTCCTTCCTGATATCACCCTGTAACACGTTGTCTTTCCTTATAGTTATCTCAAACCTGCCCATCTGTGAGGATGCCAAAAGATATAAGATCCAACTGAATTGAGATTGATGTCCCTCTATTTGAAATCATAGGCCTAGCAGGTTGGATCTGCCAAACCTATTACTGAGGGAGATAGCCTTAATCAATACCTATGGAACAATTGTCATGGTAAATGCTGTGTGCTATACTAGAGTTTCATATGCTGGCATTAACCAGTGGCCAAGCAACAAATCCCCACAGAAAAGCATCTCTTCATGACATGACGTTCCTCAGGCTGTTTGACTGCGCTGCCTGGCAACAGCGGGTTAAGACCTAGCATACACACATACAAAAATACAAACAAAATCACTATGTGGCCTTGAATAGAGCATGAGAGGACTTTTAGATTTCATTGATAGACATGTAGACATGTGGCTCCAGTGCGACGTTCCCAGTCTTCCCAAAACGCTGATATTGTTATGTGGAGGCCAGTGTGTCTGAGAGTGAGCAGACTGGCCTTGGCTCATTTGTCCTCTGTTGTATCCAGCCCAATAAACACACCTGTTTGTCTGCATGTTTTTTGCAATAGTGTGCATGTGTCTAATATTGTGTTTGTGTGTTTACGACAGTGTGTACCATCAATTAAACATATACTTTGGAGTGCTAAGTGTATTGAGTGTTTATTCGCCACACCATCTGGGATGTGAATGGCAATATTGGGTTGATTAGTAAAATCTGTCGGAGATAACACATGTAACAACAATTACACACACACACTATGTGCTTTCTATTTGTCTATTAGGCGTAAGCCATGTCGGCCTTACGTGTGTTTGTATACAAATATGTGCAGAACTCAACGTGGCATAGCGGACTAAGTTGCTGCTTTGCCGGAGAGTTATGTGACAGTGGGCTTGGTTCTATCCTGACGACGGCTTCTACGACTTTGCCCGAAGCTCCGGCACGAGGCACCGCAAAAAGGCACTGCGCTGCCTGGGATTTAGGATAGATAAGTTGACATAACCAACCTTGCCACGCATAAGTGGACTGAAGTCTTCCGTGTCAGAGGAGCAGCATGATAAGAACCGGACCACGTGGTTGGAGGAAGCGTGTGAATGCCCTTCACCAACCTGCCTCTGTCCGATGAGTTGTGGAGGTGCCAAGAAAGCAGGGTCAGAGGGAGTCGGACATGAACAATGGGGAGGGGAGCACAATATCCGTGTTCAAGCTAGGACATATTTGCCAAAATGTGTTTATTTGTGTGTGTGTGATCTCGCTTTTGACCAGAGGTTTTGTGTGTTTCGTGGGTTATAGGTGCTGACCTAGGTGGTCTGATGGACCTGGACTCGCTGTATCGTGGTGTGGAGCAGAGCATCAATCAGAGCCGAGCTCAGAGACAACGGAGACACAGCCCGGACCGAGCCTACAACATTGAGGTCCTCCTGGGGGTGGATGATTCTGTTGTCCAGTTTCATAAAAAGGATAGTGTTCAAAAGTACCTGCTCACACTCATGAACATCGTAAGTACAACACTCAGTTTATCGAATGTCTTCGATGAAGTCCTTTTTACATCAGCAGTTGTCATAAAGTGCTTTTACAGACACCCAGCCTAGAACCCCAAAGAGCAAGCAACAACGCAAAATTGAAGCACAGTGGCTAGGAAAACCTCCCCAGGAATTTGTTTCCCAGGAAGAAACCTAGAGACAATCTAGACTCAGTGGGGTGGCCATGCCTCTTCTGGCTGTGCAGGATGGGCTGTGGGTGGTGACAGTGGCTTTGGACAAGGTTGTCATCAAGATGGGTAGTTCTGCATTGTGGTCCAATGACTCAGATTGTCCTACATCTAGGTCATCATCCTAGGACTCAACAGCACACCAGAGAGATCATACATTTCCTGAAGTTCTTGACCAGGCTTGCACACACTTACAGACCTTCTCCAGATCCTTGGCCACATCCATCCTCCCCTCAATATGGTGCAGTCGTCCTGTCCCAGAAAAGCATCCCCAAAGAATGATGTTTCCACCTCCATGCTTCACGGTTGGGATGGTGTTCTTGGTTGTACTCATCCTTCTTCTTCCTCCAAACACGGCAAGTGGAGATTAGACCATAAAGCTCTACTTTTGTCTCATCAGACCACATGACCTTCTCCCATTCCTCCTCTGGATCATCCAGATGGTCATTGACAATATTCAGACGGCTTGAGCAGGGGGACCTTGTGTGCGCTGCAGGATTTTAATCCATGACAGCATAGTGTGTTACTAATGGTTTTCATTGAGACTGTGGTCACAGCTCTCTTCAGGTCATTCACCAGGTCCTGCCGTGTAGTTCTGGGCTGATCCCTCACCTTCCTCATGATCAATGATGCCCCACAAGGTGAGATCTTGCATGGAGCCTCAGACCGAAGGAGATTGTCCATCATCTTGAACTTTTTCTAACTTTTTCTAACTTTTTCTTGAAGAATTTTCTAATAACTGTGCCAACAGTTGTTGCCTTCTTACCAAGCTGCTTGAATATTGTCCTGTAGCCCATCCCAGCCTTGTGCAGGTCTACAATTTTATCCCTGATGTCCTTACAGAGCTCTCTGGTCTTGGCCATTGTAGAGAGGTTGGAGTCTGTTTGATTGAGTGTTTGGGAAGGTTTCTTTTATACAGGTAACGAGTTTAAACAGATGCAGTTAATACAGGTAAAGAGTGGAGAACAGGAGGGCTTCTTAAAGAAAAACTAACAGGTCTGTCAGAGCTGGAATTCTTACTGGTTGGTAGGTGATCAAATACTTATGTCATGCAATAAAATGCTAATTAATTATTACAAAATCATACAATGTGATATTCTGGATTTTTGTTTTCGATTCTCTCTCACAGTTTAAATGTACTTATGATGAAAATTACAGACCTCTACATGCTTTGTAAGTAGGAAAACCTGCAAAATGGGCAGTGTATCAAATACTTGTTCTCTCCACTGTAAATGTTAACCAGATAGGTGTTCTCCTTGGTCAGTAATAATATTTTAAACGGTCTGTAGACAAGACTTGAAGTTGGTTAGTTCCTATGGCAACAACTGATTAGCTTAGTCGGTTGTGTATACTAATTTGCGTAAATTCTTGTTCAAATGACAAGTAAATGAATTATGAGGATTGGCAGAATATTCATAAGTATGTATAAATGTTTACCAGACAGGTGATTGATCTCCTTGTTCAGTAATAATATTTTAAATTGTCTGTAGACAAGACGTGAAGTTAGTTAAGTCCAATGTCAACAACTGATTAGCTTAGCCGGTTGTGTATGCTAATTTGTGGAAATACTTGTACAAATGAAAACTTCAAAATAATTTTGAAATGTTTCAGTGACAGATTATGGCTAAATCTTTACCTACTGAAAACAAATAGGACAGCTCTAGTCTCAGATTATATTTTGACTCGTAGTTGTTGTTAGCTAGTAGGCCAAGCGCATTTCGAAATGTATCGGTGACAGATTATGGTTAAATCTGTACCTACTGAAACAAGATGGGGCATATCTCTTGGACTAAATTGTGACCAGTTTTAAATGTTACGATATATCATCAGTAGCTAGTACCTTAATAGCTTATGCTAAATTCAATGTCACCAAAGTGACTTGCAGGGCACAAAGTTCGCATTGTATTCTAGACCTTGTGGTATTTCAACTATAAACGGAAATAGGAGTGCCCGAACTGTACTCACTTGTTTTGGGGAAAAAGGCAGAAAAAGCAGTGTATATGACATAATTCACTCTAGGGTAATGTTTTTCCATTACTATATTAAATATTTGTGTTTACTCTGGAATAGTCCTTTAATCTGAGTGGTTTTTGGAAGTTCATGAAATAGTCAGGGAGGATATCATGCATTCCTTTGAATTGTCGTTAAAACATGTACTACACAAATACTATGTTTTATAAAGGTAAACAGATGACAGCCTCTTTCTTGAGAGTCATACATTTAATTGAAAATGTAAAAATAATTATTAACTTTAACCATTCAAAGTCAAATTTGTAGGAGTGAAATATAAATAAATCATTCAATAAAATTTATTCATAAAGCCCTTTTTACAAAAGCTGTAAGGGCGAGTGTGAAGAGAATACAGGAGATGCACAGGATTTCACAGAAATCAATTTATTTAGTACTGCACAATAACAAAAACATACACCTAAAGCCGTATTCGGCTATACAATACAATGGGCAACAGTGATACCCAACAATAATAAACTGTGATGCCTTCTCAGAATGCATTAAATAGCACCCTTTTCCTGGTGCGACCCGGACTAGGTTAAACATGATTTCAGGGACATAATAACAGTATATAACAAAACACGTCAATGGTTAGCTTAGTAAACTAGGAGTTTTGTTTACCCCTTAAATCAGAGAAGTCCCAGGGCACAGGAATCTCAGGCATCTCATTTTTGTGCTGCTCCTATAGAATGGAATATAGAGATGGACCGATACCGATACCAGTACTTGGTATTGGGCCCAATACTGGGCATAAGTACTCATACCTGTACTTGTGAAAAAGGCCCGATACTCCAAGCCGATACTTCCTCCACATTTAAGAGCGTTATGCTGCACAACGCTTTACAGATTAGCCATAGATGGCCATAGTTGTTTTCTTAATGTGCCAGAGAGTGAATAGTAGCCTACTGTACAACGCAGTTCATAGATAGTAAACAATTGTATTGCTCAACCATGTAACGATCGGAACAACAATACCAACAAACTGGTAAATCTGATTCACGTAAATGTTTAAATGAAAATGTAGCTGTACTCCAGCACTATGCATATATTTCATATTTATGATAAAGACAGTCTACTTCCTCTTTCAGAGACTAGCTTATACATGCATATATGCTGTATAACTGTATTTATTGCTATTTAAAAAAAGAAAGAAAAGCAATTTAAATGGGATAATGCTTCCCTGCAATATGAGGTGATTTGTTGCACACAAACTCACTGCCTAAAATGCATAATCATTACCAAAGACGGAGCCACGTGTGCCTATTATTGAAGCCTAATATTTGTACAATTATAGGGGCATATATTCGAATCCTCAAGGAAACTCGCCCAAACTCGCAATGCTTAGTTCAAATGCAAACACAAACGTGGCTATTGCATTCGCTTTCACAAATGTGTTTCTCTCATTTTAGCTAATTAGGGAAGGAGATGTAAACTATTGATATTTGTATTAAATATTACACATTCTTGACCTGCAATGTAAATTACGTTCTTCTGGATATGTAAGAATATTTATTTTTCTATATTTGAATTGGCTGATCAACATCTAAGAAATAGCAGATTTAATGATTTAATGATGATAAATGTGACATTTGGCATAGTTATTAAAAGTACTTGTATCGGTACTCGTATCAGCAATAACCCAAAATGAAATACTCTTTACTTATATTCGTTCCAGTGAAAGTGGTATCGACCCATCCCTATTGGAAAACCATGCCCCAGTGCTTTGTTACACCACAAAAGCATAGCCTAAAATGTATAATTTATTTCAAAATTCCAACTCATGTCTTCATCCTCACGTCTGCAAAATAAGCACTGCATATCGTAGGAACATTTTTTCCATCTAATTTGCTTTTTCTGATTTTGAAATATCATGAAATAAATGTTCCACAGCTTTCATATGCTGGTCACAGAAAGAGAAAGTCGTTCTGTTTTCACCTTGCAAAATTCTGCAGAGTGCACCTTTAAAGTAACTTTTGTTACACACAAACAAAATGATGTGTTCTATGTCCACAACAATGCATCTTTTGAAGAAGATTAAAAGCTGTAATTTAAAAAACAACATCAAGGGTTAGCAGTGGTCTGGTTTGTGCTAACAATCTGCCAGGTAGGCATACTGTTGGTTGCTTTGTAGTTAACATTTAATTGGGAGTTTGGATCCACAAGAGCTCTGGTCAGACAGCCAGACACTGTTGATTCATCAAATCACAGTTTGAGTGAGGCAAAGCCAGAAGCCAATATGTTTTAGGACTCAACAAAGAGCTTAGCCCAGCAGTTGTATCCCAGGACTGTTTGTATGTGTGTGTGATTGGGAATGTGGCATGACTTTAATCTCAGAAAATTAAACCTGATCTGAGAGTAGAGAGGTTGTGTGTGTATATGAGAGCTTGTCCTGCATGTGTGTACGTGTATACTTATGTGTGTTTGTCAAGCATTTGTGGTTGTGACAGTGCATCTGTGCAATGGTGCCTGGAGAAGTGGGTACTTTGTACTTTAAAAGTGCCAAATATCTTCCAAATATCCCAACTGGTAAAGGCGCCATGTGGGAAAAATGTGTGGAGAAAATGACATGCACTCTGAATGATCTAACAGCATGAATCCCATTTTGGTCTGTTAGTAAGGTGAATCTAAGCTGTACTTCTCAAATACCGTGGGCGTACTATTGAAATAAATAAATGAAGCTTTAAACCAACCAGTTAGTGGCATGTTTTGTTGGTTCCCAAACAACAGCCAAAAACAGTTTGTGGCTTTTTTATCTGTGCTTGCTTAATTTCAAATAACCCTGAGCCGATGATTATTATTATTATTTATTTTTTGTTTTAGTTCAAGTGTATTTAACCATATAAGATGATTTCTCCATTATTTTTGTCTTTTTATTATTTAATTATTTATTTTATCACAGACAACATAATGGGGTGTTCTATGTTCCCATACACAGTGCAGACACTTTAAGGTCTGGGAAAAAACAGAGAAATGTACATTTGTGAGTGGCACTAC
Organism: Umbra pygmaea; assembly: GCA_016801145.1. Lineage (NCBI taxonomy): Eukaryota > Metazoa > Chordata > Actinopteri > Esociformes > Umbridae > Umbra > Umbra pygmaea. The sequence continues at coordinate 13,174 of JACXGM010028937.1, forward strand.
CTTGTAATTGAAGTAGGCAAGCACCAATCATATTTGATTGGTTACTAGTGTTTCTGTAAGTGACTTTAGTAGTGGTTAAAACACTACCAGGAACCAAAATATATATTTTTTATGAAATCTCTGCGGAAACATGAAAACTGTATTGTTCTGTCCTTGAACAAGGCCATATACTTTGCTTGAATGCTACAAATTCTGAGGGCAATATGGGAGAAAAACATCCATTTATGCAAACTCCTACTCTATTGGTTTACAAAACAAATGTCTTTACTTGTTTATCGGTTATAGGCATTATGCTAGTGATGTTAGCAATGGTTTATAGTTCATTTATAATTGTTCTACCATTGTTTTAACATTGTTCTTACATTTCATCTCTGACGTAGTGAGGTCATTTTAAGGCAAGGAATCTTCTTGTTTTTGGAGAAGATTGGCCATTTCAATGTAATCATGTGACCTGAGTGTGCTGGGAAAATGGAAATTAATAATAGTTAGCTGTAATAATTGATACATTTTATAGCTACACTAAAATGTATCAAAGAAGATGAAGAAGTATATGCAATGTTTACTGAAACAAAATATGGTTATATACCATATATATATACCTGCATATTGCCCTCTCTACACCACTGTGTATGAGTTGTGCATGTAGTGTGTGAGTTGTGCATGTAGTGTGTGAGTT
>JACXGM010028938.1:0-14072 GCA_016801145.1 Umbra pygmaea
TAGATGGAGTGCTCAGCAAAGGGCCACCAATATACAGAATAGATGGAGTGCTCAGCAAAGGGCCACCAATATACAGTTTAGATGGAGTGCTCAGCAAAGGGCCACCAATATACAGAATAGTATTATTTCAATAGAAGTAAATAAAAGAGTCACTGGCCACAGGAGTGACAATATTGAAGAATTGAACCCTGCTGCATACATAGAGAACGCCAAAATTCTGGACATGACGTCCTCAGATTTGACACACTGAATCCATTTTGAGTAATAGTTAGTGCTTCCATCACATTTGAGTAAAGCCAAGTGGGTTGAATAGCTTAATAATTAACTGTAGGTTTTCCTCTACGCCAGAGTATCCAGTATTTTACTATAAAAATGTGAGCCATAACCAGTCTGTTAAAGCATTTCAAGTCTTAACCTGTGTGCTAGTTGATGATAAATCTTTAGACAAGTTGCTTTTGCATACTTGGACACAGCTACCGGTTTTGCTGACTAGGTCTTGATATGCATGAAGAGACCTGCCACCTGGTCTGCGCATGCTGTGAGGAAGCAACATGGTATTCTGACTGGCCTTTTGATGTCTTGAAAATTAAGTTGGTTTGTGTTCCTTGCCTTAAGAAAAAAGTAAGCTGAAGAGTGCAGCTAGCCTGATTTCTCCAGTGGGACACAGGACACACTAGTGACACTGATTTCTTGTGTTCACAATTTACTTTTGTTATGAAAATTCTGGTAATTAGAAGTGTTTTGTATTTATTTTTTTTAAATTATTTACAAAGGTGCATGTACACTGGAAATGTCTAGGAATACCATGTAAATATAATCTGTCAGGGAATGCAGATAGTGACCGCTAAAGTGACATCCCCCTTCTTAACACTTTAATTGACCCAATACATCCAGATTTCTATCAACTGTTGTTGCCATCCTTTTTCATATTCTTTAGCTGTTGCAATCCTATTGATGACCACATACTGAACTGGAGCTATTGACGTAAAATATTGGCTAATTAATGTTTCAGCTAAATTACACTATAGGGGCTTGGAAAATATGAAATATTGTTAAGCTATAAAGTAATAATACAGTGGAAAAGAGCTTTGTAATCATCATTATATCATGAAATGTACTTTGACATAATAGTGATGTTGTCACAAGTACTGGGATACGATAGGATGGCTTGATGACACGTGCGTGGAGAAAGCATGTGATTAACCTACAACCATCCCTCACCTGCTTGGGGTTTCAACATGACGAGGATTCAAAGGGAGATGGACATGACAAATTGGCAAAAAAAACAAAACATGTATTGTGATATATTCATTTATTGTGATAACGAAATTATGATATTGTGGTGGAATACCAGACCACAGCATGTAGCTCTGGCAATGCTACAAAGATGTTGTGACATAAAAATTGTTAGACAGTTTTTAAACTGAAAAGTATACCAACATACACTGACCTGTAAAACGTACATGTGTAGCCAGCAGCACACATGATATAAGGAATGGTAGTGCCATTTTCATATGCAGACCATTTCTATGCAAGACTGGACGAGACAGTGTTGTGCCCTCAGGAAATCCATATGGATCAGTTTACTTACTACAGTTATGAGGAGACAATTATGCACATGGCCATAACAAGCTTCTAGCATTCTGGTGAATCATACAGTAGCTTTAAGAGGAAACAAACTACTTAGACAAATACACTTAAAGTGCCCGTGTGGGTTTTAAGTGTATGGGTTGGTACAGTCAATGTGTTGTGGTTACTTGGGCTAATGAAAATTACAAAATGTAAGTGGTCTGCTTGTGTAGTTTAGCCGACAACTAAACTAAGATCTGAGTCAGGCTACGGGTGATGCAGTCATAGAAAATCATGCTTTTGAAGTAAAAGAAATAAATTGTAACTGAGTGTTATTTTCGGGAGCACAGGATACATCCAGGACGGAGAAATAAGCGACAGGAAACCGTTACGTTAACACATTCCTCAACAACCTCATGGGCAGTGCATGATAATGTTACTATAGTTGCTTCTCTGTATGTTTTCAGAGGACACACATGGAGGGCTGTGAGAAAGGGATTGTGAGAATTGTCAGCTCATTTTCGCCAGGCAACACAGACAGAGAAGGTAAGTTTATTACTGTCAACACTGATGATGAGAATATTGATGATGATGATGATGATGGATATTCATGTCAACAATGATGATGACGATGAAACCTGTCCAACCAATGTCTTAAGATGAATGCACTCATTGTATTATTTTCCAGAGCACCTGTCAAATGGTTGAAATATAAATTAATTTGTAATGGATTATGACAAATGATGGATGATAATAGTACAAGGGTTCTTGATACAGTGCGCTACACAGTCTTAACATTGGAAACATGTTTGTAGCTTTTGTACCTCTCTACAGACACCTGTGAATATATATTTACTACGGCTCGAGTTAAAGCATGGGTGCTCTGGAGCATTGCTTTATGACAATATTCAGGAACACTTCATATTACGTGGTCCTTGTTACAGTGTAATTACATTCATACGTACACTGTAACAAGTATTGTAAAAAAGTGTGACAACCCATTGTTACAGTGTAAATACATAATGTAACTGGATGTAATTGTGGTGTGTACCTACACATGTGTAACAATGATCACTTTTTTGACCTTGTTACAAATGTGTAACAAGGCTGCTTGTTACCATGCATGTTACACATGTGTAACAATGAAAGCTTGTTACCATGAGTTATCCATTCCTTTTATTTTAATGTGCACGCTGTGTTGAAAACATCCCATGTCAACATTGTTGCCAACATATGCAAAAAAATGAATTGTGACTTCTATGTTACATTTGAGTTTTTATTGAACATTTTTTAAACTCACCGACATTTTTTTTAAAGCATTGTAATGTTAATGTAATGTTTGCATAACATGAGGTTGATGGCACATATATAAAAGCTAGAACACAATCAAGGTGGAAGAACTATTAGCCTAGTACACAACATAGTACATGTAACATGTGCCTAATTACAATGTGCCTACCTGTTAATACACAGGAATTAGCTAGTTAAAATGAAATGTAACCTCGGATGTTTTCAACACAGCATGCGTATTAAAATGAAAGGAATGGATAACTCATGGTAACAAGCTTTCATTGTTACACATGTGTAACACACATGGTAATAATTGGTCTTTGTTACACGTGTAAAACGCATGGTAACAAGCAGAGTTTGTTACACATTTATAACAAGGTCAAAAAAGTGATCTCTGTTACACATGTGTAGGTACATACCACAATTACTTCCAGTTACATATGCATTTACACTGTAACAGTGGGTTGTTACACTTTGTTACATTACTTGTTACAGTGATATTATGAATGTAATTATTTATTTATATCAATCTATTTCAATAACTATTGTCACGCTCGCCCCCTAAGGGAAGCTGGAGAACGGCGCACCCGGTATTTTATTGGATTAAAATACTGTTAAATTTTGGACATTTGCATTTGTCTCAGTTCTATTGCTTGCTGCTATACAATCACAACTATATTTGAGAAATGCTGTTAGGAGTACAATAACTTGGAGTTTCCTAAAATTCTCATGTTTTCAAATAATATTTTAGGAAAGTTACTTGAATGGTGCAGCCCTAAGCATGAGGTTTAACAACCCCATAAACATTCTGCCCCTGTCTCATGCAAGGTTCAAGTGAGGTGTGACCTCTCCTGTGTTGCTGGTGATTAGATGTTGTGTAGCTTTAGGCCATCCTACTGAGGGGAATGTCAGAGATGGAAGTGTTACTTTCATTTTCTGGGGTAAACTTTCCCTATAATATCTTTCCCTTATTCCCCAACAGTGATTAAGCCCTTTGGCTCGACCTCTTTGAAAAATCTCATTACACAATCTCTGCCTTGTCAAGTTCATACAGATAAAATTGGTAACTCATACACTGGCTACGGAGAAGAAAGCTGAGGAATTAAGAAGTTAGCTAATATGAACAAGTGTGGGCATTCTTTTTTGTTCATTGTTAGGAAGTTGAGTGATTCCAAGAACTAGCAGACCCAGATGCAAGGAAGGCAGAAGGAAGGAAGCAGCAACAATGTTGAATTTCCCTGCTGTCTGATTTGCCTTTGTTTTTTTTCTGGGGTTTTGTTTGACACTCATGGAATGTACCGGAGACTCTCTGCACCTTGGCTTTATAGAAGGCGCCACTCTTTAAAAGAAACAAGAATACTGATGGGTGACTCTAACAAGCAAAAGTAATCCATAAAGTAGTAGGCACACGGCGAGGTACACACATGCAAAAACGCACTCACAAACAGTTCCCAGGGAAGTGAATTGCAAACTTAAAGGCTATGACTTACAGTAGGTAAATTAATGTTGAGTTGAGGGTTTTATGAATGTTATAGGTTACCCATTAGCTTTTGCCAGTAGCTGAAGCTAATCTTCCTGGAATCCACAAAAAAATTAATATTATTAACATAAAAAAAGACTTGACGATCCAGGAAGCACACTAGCTTTTGAAAGCTGTTTTCGATCAGGACACCGCTTATGGCTTTTTGCCAGGAGCTGGGGGGTAACACTCAACCACTACTTTGCACGAACAAGCAGCTTTAACTATCAGCACATGTCTCTCTAGCCTTCTCTGAGCAGACTTGTATATACTAATCACATAAAAAATACATTTCTCATTGCAGGGTACACAAAATCTCCCAGAATACAATGGTAACAGCCTCGAAATCCATTGCTGAGATCCATTTACTGAGATCACCATATTGCTGCTAGGCATTGGAGCTAGTCATGAAATAAATAAGGTCTGTTTTAATCTTGACTTTGTTGCATACATCACTCTTCCCTGGTCTCTGGTATTGAGCTAGGCTTTGGACCCATTCATCATATAAACTGGGTTACCTGGAGCCTTGGTGCTGCATTTAGCCATTTCATGAAAGGATTGGGCTTTGCATGAAACAGTTGGGTGGTATGAGACCTTTCAGAGGAAACATACATTGTCTCAGGAACATACTGTGCATATGTCTTTGATCTGCCTGTATTTGCTCCACTGTCATCAAAGTTCCAGCCTCTTTACACTGATTTGGCAACATCAGCCCACATGTCTAAAGTAGTTTGGCCCCCTCAGCCCTAAAGTGTACAGAGGTTTGTTCATTTCAGCTCTCAAGAATACATTGGTTCATCATGTTTATATTGGTTTGGACAACTCAACCATGTGAATAGCGTAGTGTCTGGGCTTGGAGACCTCCCAATGCAATGGTCTGTGACAGGGCCGGTTTTATAGCACCACTATATTATGCCGGCAATGCAGATAGGTACAGTCATCCTTTACATTCTGCAATATGAGAATAACAAGTAAGAGGTTTTTTTCCATCTTTGGGTTATTATTACCAGTACTACCATAAGCAAAATGTTTTAAATTTGAGTAAGAAGGCAATGTTAGCAGTTAATTACGTCCCTTACTCTGCGTGAGACCAAACGTAAACACAAACACACACGTAGCTTCTGGCATTTTTACTTGGCTCTGCAAAGGCCATTTTTTATATTTTCGAAAAAACTTTCCATTTGTACTTGCAAACACTGGGATGAGTCAGCAAATTATACGACCATCCACCATCCCTGACCTCCACCCTAACAAACATTTATGCTAATTTCACGTATTGTCATTATCATTATCAGTCATATGTTCATATTTCACAGAATTTGGTTTTAAATCGTTTCCTCCAAACATAATCAATGTGATTTTTGACTGCTATGACATCAACCTAACAACCTAGCAAGGCTTAAAGCCCAAGTATGTGAAACTGCCCACTCATTGTCTTGTTTTGTTGTATTTCAAAAGGGGATACTTTATTTGTAAAATAGAGAAGAAAATAAAATGTGTCTTTCCAATTTTTGGGACAGAATATGGTATACATTTTCTTTATGCAGCAAGATCTCACCAGTCGTCTCGTCAGTCACAAAATTTTCCTTTAAAATGCTGGTCATTGCCTAATAAAGTGCATTTACCGTTATGAGAAACATTTTTGTTAATTCTGAAAGACTTTATAGGAAGTTGAATCTCACCACAACTTCTGGATCACAGCATTTTCTGGATGAGTAATGTACTTTATTCAATGGAGTTGTTAATTAGATATTTTCTCAAAATACCAGAAGGCCATCAGTTTATGAAGTTATATTTCTATTTTTATTCAAGCCTGAGTTCTTTCAATTTGAGAGCCTTTCTAATTAATATTACATTAATTTCCCTCAAAACCTTTCTCTCACATTCAAATAGCCACTGCTCATGCTTGGATTTGCCGTGCTTCTGCTCAAACTTTGTGCTTGGACTCAAATATGTTGTTGCTTGACAGATTTCCTGCTCTCATCATCAAAACTTCTCTTCGCATTCAGGCTGCTTCTGTGCAAATCTTCTCCTCTCGGATATCTCCTGCACTCTTGGATTTGTTTGTGTTACAACCATATATTGTATATATCACTGGATGTAACATGTGTGACTTTACCCATTGGTTTGTGAAGATCTGATTTGGGTCATCGAATTTGCCGTTATTGGTGCAGAAATCTTGGTTGCGGATGTGACGATTTTAGTTGAGAGGGAGGAGTAATCTAGCTAGCTAACTGAAATTAATTGGGATGCTAAAGAAAAACACTATTAAAATAAAATGTAAAACAAAATGTAACGTTACTTACCGGAAAAACTGAACTGCCAACTCCTTTGAGTGTCTTGTCGTACAACTGAATGCCATAGCAACGCCCTAAACACCCCTTTGCTTTATCGCCAATTTTAAATCAACAAGACCATATATAAAAAAATTAACATCACTATGTATTGCAGAAGGCTTAAATCGAGCAATGTAGACCATCTAATCATTATGAAAATGTTTACTGAGGTAGTAAATCAAGTGAGAAGTGTCTCTCATTCTCATAGACTATTACAGAAACCAAGCTCTTTTGCAACCAGACGTATCGCCCCCAGCTGGAATTCAGATAGAATGCAGGTTTAAGGCACTTCTGCATTTGCATCACTTTGCCAAACCGGATGCTCACACTGTGGTACAACCCTGTTACAACCCTGTAAATATCACCAACAAAGAGAATTCCATGTGTAGGATTGACCAATGAAATGATCCCTGCCCCACTGAGGGTGCTTTACTTTTTATAACACTTAAAAGCCAATAGTATTATCATGGCTATTATCTCGTGCCGCAAATATGACTTTATCAGTTCAATTTGAAGAAATTATTAAAGCGCCATTAAAATAGCTAAAACTTACTTGACAATCCATGGTGGCCGGACTGCTCCATTGACCATTGGAGTATAAGCCATAAAATCGTAACTGTCGTTAGTATACATAAAACCAGCTACGACACGACAAAGCAATTGTATATGCTCATATAGACACCAAAAGTTTTGAGATAAATGTTTTTTATTTGCAATGTCTTGGATAAGTACTTCATTACCCACAATCCTAAACATTCCCACAATCCCACAGTGATGCCTCTGATATGTGGAACTCCATAATGTCATGTAGCCAAACTCGCGGTTACCATGGAAATGTTTACTGAGCCCGCGAAAAGGCTCTGGGCCTTTCTCAATATTTTCTGTATTTGTGTTCTTGTGTTCTTGTGAAACGTCATCTTTTGTGGACCAAGTACTGTCCCAATACACAAGTTTGCATTTTGGCAAGAACGCCAAAGATCCCGGAAGTGTTCCTGACATGCCCATTTTACCGAGGATGCATCGGTTGGTAACTGGTGTGAACTTGACGGCAGAAATATCCATTTTGGCATTCGAGGAAGGACGGGGGAAAAGAGAGAGGCAGGTCGATACAGAAAGTTGTTTTTCTACAATTTCGTATGCTATTTCAACACTTAATTCACTTCTGAGAACATTTGATGCAAGAAATCAACTGCGTAGCCTGCGAGTGTAAGTTAGCTAGTGAGCCAAACCTGTTTTATACCTTAACATTTCTATCTACTTGATCACATTTGTTTGCCACTATTATTGAAGGGCTGATTTAAGTCAACTTTATAAGATAATGTACATACATAGTCATCGACAAACGCTAAAATAGCATTTTGCCGTTCTGAAAAAGTCTGGCTGTTATCGTCAATAATTGTCGTTATTTTCGGGTACTGCAGATGGGGTCTGTGCGGGGGAATTATTGCGGAATACCAGCAAGAACACATCGTCTCAAACTGTCAGCAGCATTCTGTGTGCTCGTCACCTTGTGAGTTCATTCTTCCAAGAACAACTAGCAAGCGCATTCTCCCCAAGTACACAAGTTTGTTCATTGCATTCTTGGTTTTGAGAAACAGCCTCTGTGTTTCCAACTCTGGCAGGCTGCCCGACTCGGCGCCTGTGTCGTACCAAAAAATATGGATAGTTAGAGAACTGTAAAAACGTTTACGGAGCTTTAGATTACATGATATTTCAAGGATGCCATTGTGTAAGTGAAGTTAGCTAAAGTTAGGTAATTTAAAGTAATGGAAAGGCGAAAAGATAACACTTGCAATGTTTTATGGGATGAGTAGGTCCTTCGCTCAGAAACCAAAATATGTATACAGTCTTGTACCTTTGACTTTTTTTGGGATTTTCTCTAAAATGTTTCACTCTAAATTATATTTTGTAGTCACGTCGTAGCTGGTTAGCCTAAGGCATGGTCTAAAACTCTTTATATACAGATTTTTCTAGAAGTCAAGTGGGAGAAATTCATGGGAAATGTTTTTGCAATTTGCAAGTGCAAAGAAGCAGCCTGAGTGGTAGAAGAAGTTTTGAAGATGAGAGCAGGACATCTGTCCAAGCAACAACATATCTGAGTCCAAGCATAAAGTTTGAGCAGAAGCACAAGAAAATCCAAGCGTGAGCAGTGGCTATTTGAGTGTGAGAGCAAGGTTTTGATGGAAATTATTACAAATTCTGAACATAATATTAATTAGAAATGCTCTCGAATAATGCTCTTGAATAAAGACAGGTGTCACAGTTGGTGTTGGTTGTGTGGAGAGAAATGGAGACCAGAGCAGGGAGGAGCGTTCTTGATGTTTGTCATGATTCAGTGATGAGGAACTGAGCCATAGGTGGGTTAGAGCTACCCGGTGGCCAAACTGGACATAACTCCATTATTCATTCACTGTGTGTGTGTGTTGTAATTGTCCGCGTGTGTGTGTGTGTGTGTGTGCACTCCATTATCATCAGCTGAACCTTGTATTCCAATTAGTGTTTGTGTATATATGTTTCCCTCTGACTGTTTGTCTTGGTGTGTTTTTAATGTATTGTCGCCTGGTTGTAGGGAGTGAGCAGTTGCAGAGTTTCTAATCGTTAGGGATATGTAGTTGAGCCTTCACCTCGTTATGTGTCGTAGCATATCTCCAAACTAAGAATATTGTTCGATTTCCTTGTTACCATTCGTGCCGATCGTAGGTACTTGGTATGTCAGTTTTATTCAGTCTCGTATGCTGTTGTTGGAATCTGCTCCTTCCTGCAATATTAAATCTATGACAACAACTCCTGCATTCTGTCTACTAACTTCCAAAATCCATCATCGTGACAGAATAACACACCACCAACGGAGGTCGCAGGAGTGTTCCGGGCTGTCCATACCAACAATGACAGCCTGGAGAAAAAATTCCCTTGCTCTCTCCTAATGTTTTTTGGGGGGGAGCTAAGAGGGTGTCTGGAGGACTGCGACTCCTGCCCAGGCTCTTTCCAACTGCCTGGGTCTACAGTGTTCCAGGCGGCCACTTCTCCAGCCCAGCTAGTGGGGAGGCTTCATTCGGCCATCATCTCCACCTGCCCTGCTAGCTGGGACACAGTCTACACCATGCCGGCAGTCGGGCTATAGGGACTTGGCTCGGCTGCCGAGTTTTGGGGAGCTTTTTGAACATTTTTGGTGCAAACATTGTGCAATTTAACATCACTGTAATTTCACATCACACTTACGTAAAGCTACATTCATCCTCTGATCCTTTGATTGGATGAATTGATGTTAGTACATATTTCAACAAATCTGATAAGTTTTAGGAAATCCTCCTCTATGCATTATAATTACTGTGTAATTTTATTGAAGGAATATTGACCCACAAGAAGCTACATTACTGAATGAAGGAAGCTTACTGTAGCTTAGAGGAGAATCGTGATTTCCCATCCTCTGGCTATTTTACTTTCTACCAGACAGTGTGCTTTTTTCCCTATTGAAAACTACAAAAAAACTATTTTTTACCATAAAGTTCTATCTAAAAAATACACATTTTTATGTTTTATTTATACCATTGTTGTATTAAATTTACTGCAGAGGATGATCCTCGTTTTTCTCTCCTCACGAGCCTCCACTGGTACAGAGGGATCCGGGGGAATTACAGGCCATAAACACGTGTGTGTGTGTGTTTGTGTGGGAGGGGGGACAAGTGTTTCCTTTAGGGACTAGCATAGTGATTACTGACAAAGGCTTCTTCTTTCCTATAATATTTGGAATTCCAGATGGGCACAATTCTTGCGGACAAGCCTCGACAGATAGACTGCACAGTGGGGGTGTGAGTTTGTTCTTGCATGTTTATTTTGGGGGCAGGTAAAATGTTTCTTCAAGGTTTCACGCAAATTATATCTTTCACTGGCAAAAAATGTTCCCCATTTTCATCAAATCCAATGACAAACTACCTACCATTTATCCTATCCTCTTTCCCATTTAAATATGTCAATATATTTCAACTTACCTAAACACCAAAATCCTAATTTAAGGACAATTTATATATTCATGTGAAGCTACATTATAGCTTAAACAAATTGTTAAATTTGATAAGGTACAGATTTTCAGTGGGCACTGTGTAAATATAATAATTAATAATAAAACGAAATCATTAGAAAACATCCCTCTAAGTGTCACCAAAAAGCAGTTGCTTGCTGACACTGTGACTAAACGTTTGTGGACCCTGACAGCTGATGAGGGGGTGAAACTAAAGTATTTTGGAGAGAAATGCATGTTACACCTACAGAGAAGCCAGAATAATTTCTATAATTATCCTCAAATTATAATGGTGGAGAAATATCCATGTTAAAGCCTGGGGAATATACACTTTCTCCAATCAGCTGTGAGAAGTAGATGTTGAGTGCCTATTGTTGGAACGTTTGCTCTTCAGTAAATCAGAGCATCATAAACAAATATGCTACCTTCATACTACCTGAAATGCATTACACAGTACATATTGTTAAAGTGTGGAAAACTAAATATTTAATAACATAGTTGTATTGTATGTAACTGCATTATTGTTTCATAGTTGTCCATCTAAGTTTCAGGCATTACCAGATTAACCTATTTGTTTGTTACGTCTTTTCTAATCTAGCGTCGCACATATTATTTTCCTACTCAGAGATGCACACAGCGAGGTTAACCTTGAGCATCGCATTTGTACCTGGTTGTAGAGGTGGTATTTTTGGGTAAATCGTAGTTAGTAAAGACAACTTAGTAAAGACAAGAAAGATTAAAGCATGTGACCTTTTGCTTTTCCCTCTCACATAAATAGCCAAAAGTATGTGGACAACTGACCATCACACCCATATGAGCTTGTTTGACATCCCTTGCCAAAATCATTGTCATTAATATGGAGTTGCTCTTCTAGGAAAGTTTTCCACCAAATTGTGGAGTGTGTCTGGGTGTGTCTAGGAATTTGTGCCATTTCAGCCAAAAGATGATAAGGTCTGGCTTGCAAATCACCATTCCAATTCATCCCAAAGGTGTTCAATCGGGTTGTGATAAGGGCTCTGTACAGGCCACTTGATTTCCTTCCACACCAAATTCATTGACCCATGCCTTTATGGACCACACTTTGTGCACAGGTGCAGTCATGCTAGAACAGGAAAGGACCTTCCCCAAACTGCCTTGTCCAAACTCTGAAAAACAGCCCCAGAACTTTATCCCTTCTTCACCATTAGTAGAGATATCCACATACTTTTCGTTATATTATGTATCTAGAAATGAAGCCAGAATGAGCACCTCAACTTTCCCTGTTTTTATTTATGGTGCATTCATTTTTAATAGAGCTCTTTAATCACATTGTGTATTGGGAGCCACTCTTCACACAAAAACATCTAAAAGTGCAAGCAAATATTCCAGAGTTTGGTGCCAGATTTTGTCTAGTGGTCTAAGCACCCGACATGGCCTGGCGACAGCGGTTCGAGACCCGGCTCAGCAACTATCTGTGCCCTTCCTTTCTGTCTTCCCTACCCAGGGCCGGCCCGTGGCATAGGCAAATGCTAGGGGCGCCACACATCCCTTGGGGCGCATGCCCAAATTAGTGTTCTTTAATTATTATTATTTTTTAAACAATACAACTTCAATACTATATATTTAAAATATTACAAAAAAGCGATCGTCCCACAAAAACATAACTACATTGCTTTTCAGATTAACCCCAGTCCATGTGACGCATCAATCTCCCCCCGCCCTGCTGCACTTAAAGACACCAGTTACCTGTTTGTGATTGTGACGGATGGCAGAATTAACTAATAAATTATCATTATGTCAAAAATACCGAAGCCCTCTGGTGCCCAGAAAAGAAAAAAAGAAGAGAAGATAAAGAAAAACGGGATAAAGATAGAGATAATGTGATGTATGATCACTTTATCTATGTTGCCTTAAGCATAGCAGTTAGTTCGACGATGCTAATAACGTTCGCTAATTTGAAAAAGCTTATGTCATAGTTATTTGAACTTTTTTGGAGAGAATCCACATCCTCTAGTGGAACAATTCAATAGCAAATCACCTGGAAACTGGGCGTGCAGCCAGCCCATCTGTCATGAGCTACCTACTACAGTCCACCTGTCCCAAGCTGCAGCATCTCAAGTCTGGAGGAAGTTGTGACTGCAGAAAAGCCAGGATAAGTTTGTAGCTACTAGCATGAAAAGGGGTTGAACTAAAATGAGTCGCATAATCACTTGTTAGCTTCACATGGTTAATATTAGTCTAGAATAGAGGGTAGAGGTTCACTGCTTTCGTTCTGACTGAACTGTTCCCATTATTTATCAACAAAATCTTTAATCCGTTCTGTTTTCCTCGGGGCTTTAAGGGAAAACCCATTTAAAAACTGCTGCTAAAGGGTTAACTATATTGCATTGCAAATGATGAATAAGGGGATTCATAATTATTCATCAGATGAGATCAGCCCACAGTAGTACATCAAAATTGGGTACTGGCAGAACCGTGTGCTGGTTTAATCCATTCGACGATGCACAGTCATTGCGCACATAACTTCCGATGCCTATTTGTCAAAATACGATGCCTATTCAAGTCAAGTCAAGTCAAGTTTATTTATCATGTGCATCGAATAACATACATCATCCCATACAGAGAAATTCTTTTTTGACATGGCACGGCGATTCTATGCAGTGGGCTTAAAAACAAGAATTACAACAATATAAGAGTTTTAAAATAATAATGGCAATAGTAATAGTAATACTAAACGCTATGTACTAAGCAGTGGTCTGGAAAATGTACAACAGTAGAAGTAGTAAATATTATAGATTGGCATGGAAGAATTGCTTTTAAAGGTGTATTTGAATTTTGCTACATCAGATGTAGAGAGCATAAAGTGACCAAAGAGTGCTAGTGCTCAACAGACGATTTGCGATCAGTGTCTGTGTTCCATGTTGAGCAGCCGAATGGCCTGTGGGAAGAAACTGTTTGTAAGTCTGGTGGTCCGTGCCTTGATGCTCCAGTAACGTCTACCAGACGGCAGTAGTGAGAAAAGTTCACGGCCTGGGTGGCTGTGGTCTTTGAGGATGTTCTTTGTTTTCCTAAGGCATCGCTTATGGTAGATGCCTTGCACGGAGGGGAGGCAGCAGCCAATGATGCGCTCCGCTGATTACACCACCCTCTGAAGGGCCTTGAGATCAGCAGCGGAGCAGCTGCCGTACCAGGCTGTAATGCAGCCTGAGAGGATGCTCTCAATGGTGCACCTGTAGAAGTTTATTAAAATCCTGACAGACATGCCAAACTTCTTGAGTCTCCTCAGGAAGTATAGGCGCTTTTGGGCAGTTTTTGTTACCGAGATTGTCTGTCTGGACCATGTGAGGTTGTCGCTGATGAA
>JACXGM010028940.1:0-13848 GCA_016801145.1 Umbra pygmaea
GCCACACATCGCTCTAGCATCGCTCTGGCCACACATCGCTCTAGCATCGCTCTGGCCACACATCAATCTTTTTGTACTGCGAGTCCAACACGGAAACCTTTTTTCGAGACCCCCACCAAGCACAGATTCAAGGAAAATATGTTTTCTTTCAGTTTTTTTCATTTACTCACTTCTGAAAGCATTCATTATCATGAAGGAAGGAAGCTGTTGTTTTTCTTTATGCTCTGTGTGCTAGGCTCAGTGTGCTACTGTGCTAGGCTCTGTGGGCTACCATGCTAGGGTCTGTGTACTAGATTCTGTGTACAGGGCACTGTACTAGGGTCTATGTGTTAGACCCTAGCACATACACCCTATGTGCTAGACTCCTTGTACTAGGATCTGTGTGCTAGGCTCTGGCTGGGTGTGCTAGGCTCTGGCTGGGTGTGCTAGGCTCTGGCTGGGTGTGCTAGGCTCTGGCTGGGTGTGCTAGGCTCTGGCTGGGTGTGCTAGGCTCTGGCTGGGTGTGCTAGGCTCTGTGTAGTACGCTCTGTGTGCTAGGGTCATTAGACACATCCTCAGACTGTAGTAGGAGCAGCACAGCTTGGTGGCCAGCTTGTTTTCCCCATAATGTACCAGCATGTGTGGAGCAGATGCACGTTGGCAACAATAATACATAGAAGGCCTCAGCATTGTGATGCCAACTTGCACAACTGCCTCACGGTTGCCAGAGTTCCTAATCTTTGTATCCTGGTCGCGGCATTTGAAGATGCCCGGAGTTTTTAGCGTCCTCTCTCTTCACCTGCTTCTCCACTCACCTCCTTGTTCTCCTCCTTTATCTTCACGCTCCAGAAAAACTGATGTGGAAAATGCAATCTAGCATGCAGCTGGAACTCTCTGGGTTCAACCATGCGGGGAGGTCAAGGGTCAGTGTGTGCCAGCGTACATGCGCTAGCTCCAGGGTGTTTAGTGATGGGAGGCAGAATGTGGAGATGTTACAAAATTATCCTAGTCTACATGTTTACACAAATCACTGAGTTTTCAATGGGACTGCGTCTCTGGCTGTAACCCAGTGAATCTGGAGCCGCTCACCCCTCTGGCCGGTCCACTCACCCATGGGAACAGAGATATGCTGGGATGCTGTCCAGGGCTGCATCCTGAGGGGTCAGGCCAGGCACGGCTGTCAGGAATTCCAGTCAAATTAATTACTCACACGCCAGTAAAATCCCATCCGTTCATCCCCCATCCACCCTCTCAGCCACTCATCCAATAAATTCATCCACCCATCATCCAGGCATCCATGTGCTCTCCATGTTTACTCGGAGGCAGAGCTGCTGTGAAAATGTGAGAAATGAGAAGACTCACTGGTGCGTTGGCAGCGAGGACTCTCAAACGCTGACTCCCTTATCTCCGCTATCCTAAAATGGCCTTGTGTGACGATGATAGTCTGCGCTGACTGGAACATTCTGGAAGGGTTGTTATAGTGATTGCATGTAGAGATAGAAATGGAACTGTAGGGAAGTCGACGTCACCAGAATATGAATGGGGTTGGTTTGGGCCCCATTAAAATGGCCTATTTTATCAATGGGTATCGGCATCCATCATGAATGGTTCAATGATCATACGGTTTATTGTTCCTGCTGCACATTTGCTTTAATCGATCTGTGTGTTTTTACGGTCAAAAGACGACAATATCCTAAATGCTGTTGACAACCAAAGCGTCCAATTATGCAGTTGTTCAATATAGCACTTAATCCATTTCCTATATATTTCTTTAAGTGATTGATACATTTGTGCACTTATAACATGATACAAAATGTTTAAACATTTAAAAAAAAATCATGTGCCAGTTTGGCGCTGTGGTCTAAGCTCTCGCTCTTTCGGTTCATACATACAGCCAACAGTCTGTGCCCTTCCTCTCTGTCTCCCCCTCTCTGTCTCCCCCTCTCTGTCTCCCTGGCTTCTGCTTCCCCCTTTATTGTCAATAAAAATAATAAAAATACCCCCTCCACAAAAAGTGGTAAAACATTTGACTTAATGCTTTAAAATAGGTTCAGAAACCCACAAGTATAAATGACTGCAAATGAATCACTTTAAGTTTTCCCCAATGACCTCACCATGAACCTTTTACCTGTGGTTGAGGCTTTGCCTTGGTACCGGATGGGCAAAGAAACGCAGCCTTGAAACTAATAGACTCTGCACAGCTGAGCTGGGCAGCACGCTTGTGGCCTTCTCATTCAGTTGCCTCTTCCTATTTGCTGTGGTCTATTTCAGTTAATGTTCCCACCTATTTCAGTTAATGTTTCCACCTATTTCAGTTAATATGTTCCTAGAGGAGGACTCTGGGTCAAGCCAGCTTAAAAACTCATTAACTCAAAATAGTCACAAAAAATTATGTTGGTCAAAGGGGCATGAAAAAGTAAAACGGCCCCAGATTATTTTATGAGGTTCCTTTTTTGTCTGTGTTTCTTTGTCTAATAAAAAAGAAAAGGTTGAACATGTTTCCTTATTTTCTTAATCTGATGTATTAGACTGAGGTTGTTTCCTGGAACTGTTAAAGGATTAACAACAGATGCTTCTTGAAGTTACACTATGTAACTTCCATTAATTCCTCGTGTCGGCACCAAACATTTTTCAGTATATATTTAAAATATTTGTTATCTTTGTTTTTGCTGAACACAGGAATAATACAGGGACAATATAACCCAATTTCTGAAAATACAGTCGTTTGCAAATGTTTAGGGACCCCTGACAATTTCCAAAATTTTCATTTATAAATAAGTGGGTGTTTGGATCAGCAATTTCATTTTGATCTATCAAATAACTGAAGGACACAGTAATATTTCAGTAGTGAAATTAGGTTCATGGGATTAACAGAAAATGTGCAATATGCATCAAAATGACAGGTGCATAAATTTGGGCACTCTTGTCATTTTGTTGATGTGAATATCTGTAACTACCTAGCACTGATTACTTGGAACACAATTGGTTAGGTGAGCTGACTAAGCCTTGAAATTCATAGACAGGTGCATCCAATCATGAGAAAAGGTATTTAAGGTGGCTAATTGCAATGGAGTTATTTGGTCATAACAAGGGGCGTTATGCATGGGGCAAAAGAACACAGCGTTCCAAGACAAACACTTGCTACCCACAGTAAAATTTGTTGGAGGTTCCATCATGCTGTGGGGCTGTGTGGCCAGTGCCGGTACTGGGAATCTTGTTAAAGTTTAAGGTTGCATGGATTCCACTAAATATCACAAGATACTTGAGAATAATGTAGAGGGATCAGTCACAAAGTTGGAAGTTACTCCGCGGCTGGATATTTCAACAAGACAATGACCCAAAACACTGCTCAAAATCTACTCTGGCATTTATGCAGAGGAACAAGTACAATGTTCTAGAATGTTCATCCCAGTCTCCAGACCTGAATATCATTGAAAATCTGTGGGGTGATTTTAAGTGGACTGTCCATGCTTGGCAACCATCAAACCTAACTGAACTGGAGATGTTTTGCAAGGAGGAATTGTCCAAAATACCTTCATCCAGAATCCAGACACTCATTACAGGCTATAAGAAGCGTCTAGAGGCTGTTATTTCTGCTAATGGAGGCTCAACTAAATATTAATGTGATATTTCTGTTTGGGTGCCCAAATTTATGCTGCTGTCTAATTTCGTTTTGATGCATATTGCAAATTTATTGTTCATGCAATAAACCTAATTTCACTACTGAAATATTACTGTGCTGTTATTTGATAGATCAGAATAAAATTGCTGATCCAAACGCACAATTATTTATAAATGAAAGTCATGGAAATTGAGAGGGGTGCAATACAAGGGAAATACAAAATTCTACTATTGTCCGTATTTTAGATTGATTTGTTTCAACCCCTGGATCCAATATGTTAGGTCCTAACATTTACTAGTTCTAAAACACTGTTTCTGTATTTATTTGTAGTTTTTTAAAGTTATATAGTGCAGGTATTAAATATATACTGTAGGCTTTTGGGAAATCCCAACTACATGTTTACAGGAAAGAAATGAAGCTTTCAAAGAAAATAAACAACCTGGAGGCTCAGTGATGTTTTGGGGTTGCTTTTCTGCCTCTGGGACTGGGTGCTTTGAATCTGTGCAGGGCAGGATGAAATAAATAAAATAAAGGTTAAATAAAATAGAGAAAAAGAAATCAGCTATATCTTGTGCATGTTGTAGATTTTGACTTTTTTCCCAAATATTTACTCCTGTAGTGATCTCTTGTGTACATTTTATTTTCTATTGGCCCTCAAATACCACTTCCAGCAGCATTGGTATCCCATCCAGGGACTAACCAGGCCCGACTTTGGAAGCAAACCAGCAGTGGAATACAGGGTGCTATGCTGCTTTGTGTCTAAGCAGCCCATTCTGATCATTGCCAAGGAGTAGACGTGTAGTCAAGAAAATTTCAGGTTAGATTCCCCAGTAAGCCAAATGCTGTTGAATCCTTGAGCAAGTAACTACCTGAAGGTACTACAGGGCATGTACGTGTACTTACTATTAGTCACTCTGGAGAGCATTCCTGCCAAATGGCATGAATGTAAAAAAACGTTTAAATTAATAGCTGCATCTCAAACCTTTGCGTCATTCCTAACATAAACAGGTCAGTCAACCACAGAACAACATCACCGTTTTAGTAGCTAATTGACATCGGACAAACCTAGAATGGAAAACTGAGTCAGAGGATGGATCGAGTCCTTCACAGGCCCTACTCCATGTTCTATTTGACAGTTGTCTTCAGCGTGTGAGTCCTAAGTGATGTTAAGGTAGGATAGTTGGCAGAGCTTCTTCCCTCCGGGCCTGTCTCCTGTGAACTGACAACTTTGTCACTGACTCAGCCTACAGACAGAACTGAATTCTGCGGTGGTAGTGTCATCTCCCATCAAGGTCAATTAGTGTTCCGCAATTTGGGACAGGTCTGAATCAGCGCCTCTTCCTGCCAAATAACCTCATTCCTTTCACTCAACTCTGCTGTCACTCTTAGGTCACTTGCTAATGCGTTTCCTGCTTCATTTAGGAGGTGAGGATGCGTAAGTTGTCGAACATTCAATGAGAGGCTTACCTGTCAGATTTAGTTTTCACCCCTTTCAGATATTTTTTTTTTCGTAAAAACAAATTTAAACCAGGAGCGATTAAGTTACGATTAGGTTGAGAAGTAACTTATTTTCAATATCAACGCCCTGGCGGAAATATTACAGGGGAAATATTAAGCTGTTCAGGTAAAGACAACAGCAACCAGTTCAAATGCTAGCCTAAACACCACCTTTCTCCCACAAGTACACGTGCCTCACAGCTGATACCACCCCCACCGCTGCATGGCTCTGGAATGTGACATGAACTGGAGCCCAGCTGCTGCCCTTCTCTCCTGTGCTAAACCCCTGCTTCACCATGTGCTTACGTTGTTCAAGAGCTGAGCTCTAACTGGATCCATGTTGTAGCGCCTCTTCCTCGGTGTGGGGCATTTAGTTAGCCTCTTCATTTAGTTAGCCTCTTCAGTTGATGTGGAAATAACAAACGTTTTCGTCTGTCGATAGGTTGTGTTTCACCGTAGTCAGTCAGTCAACGATAGTTCTGTTGGCTAAAGACACGTCTGTTCAACACAATAATGTGTAGTAGTGACCAATATAATTTAGGTTCATGTAAACTCATGCCATTTCATTAGGTACACCTTGATAGTACCGGGTTGGACCCTCTTTTACCTTCAGAACTGCCTCAGTTCTTTGTGGCAAATATTCCTTAGATTTGTCTTCATATAGACATTATCGCATCACGCAGATGCTGCAGATTTGTCGGCTGCACAACCATGATGCAAATCTCCCGTTCCACCTCATCCCAAAGGTGCTCGATTGGATTGAGTCCTGATGACTGTGGAGGCCATTTGAGTACAGGGAACTCATTGTCATGTTCAAGAAACCAGTATGAGATGATGTGAGCTTTGTGACATGGTGCATTATCCTGCTGGAAGTAGCCATTAGAAGATTTTAGGCTGTGGCATTCAAATGAGTCTCAATTGGTACTAAGGGGAAAATGTCCCCAACACCAATGCACTATCACCATCAGCCAGAACCGTTTATAAAACTCAGGATGGAAACATGCTTTCATGTTGTTTATGCCAAATTCTGACCCTCCCATCTGAACCTAATGAAGTGGCTGTTGAGTGTATGTATATCAAATCCGGACTAAATAATGTGTTTAAATCTCTTCTGACATTAGTTTTAGTCAGCAGCTATACGTTTATTTTGATGTCATATAATCCATCAGGCGTTTCCCGTATTGAAGCTTGTTGCTCTGTCACAGACATTATTGCTGGTGCCATGTTTTTATTGAAAGGAGCTTCAGAGGTTGGCAAGACTAAAGTGTTGATGTCTTCGTCTTTGTTCCAGGCAATCATTTCCAACCTTGTGTCATTTCTTCGTCTTACTATGTAGTAGGATTATTTAGAAATATTTTTACTACAGGTGTGGTGGTATTAATGCGTATTGCCCAAGGTGGTTTAGGGGGAGTTTGACAGCCTGTCATGAAGTCTTTGGAAGTAGGATTCATTATACGGAAAGTGCTGCGAACATGTTTGAGCCTGCTGAGTCCTCGTGTGTGTGTGTGTGTGTGTGTGACAGTGGAAAGTGCTTTTAACATGCTTTTACAAACACCTTTTGACATGATTGCAAGTTGTTCAAAACAAGCCTTTTAGTTGTCAAGGACCTGTTGTTGTTGTTATTATTATAATTTGACTGTTTTTATCTGTCCAGTTTTTTACATGTACAACGTAACAGATTTGGTCATGTGTTTTTGCATGTCCCACTCTTCCTGACTCAGCTGAGCCATGGAGGATTTTGGGTTAATGAGCTTGCTCAAGGCCAGAACAACAAATTAAACTTTGTTAAATTTTATACTTTGTTGACTCAGGTATTTTGAATAATACAGCCTGACCTATATGGGATATACTTGTGTGTGTTTGTGTGTGTGTGTGGTAACTGACTCCTAGGACTGTTCTGTTTGTGTCTGGTAACTAACCGTTCCCCATGCCCACCAGGCCTCCCGTGCCCGAGAGCTCCATGGAGAAGATGAAGCGGTTTAGGAGGAGGCTGTCCCAGACACTCAGAGGGAGTCAGACCGTGGACGAGTCTCTGTCTGACTTGGCTGAACAGATCACCATAGAGGAGAGTGTCGCCAAGGAAAGCGGTGAGGGTGTGTGTTTTTACATATTTTATGTTTTAGCAATTTGCAAACACTAAATCCAGAGCAACTTTCATTCAACACCACCTGGAGTAAGTCAGCCTTGCTCAAACACAATGATATTTGGCCCACCTGGGACTCAAACTGGCAACGCACTACAAGTCTGACTCCCTAACCACTGGGACACCTGACATACGTACCAATGTTGTTTCTCCTTCAGTAGTGTATTCCTCTGCCACGGTATTAGCCTACGGAAAGTTTACATGTTAAGGTTCTAGGTCGATTTTAACTGACAGCACCCAATTAGGGTGGGAAATTATGCGAGTGCTTTTTGACATTGCGGGTACCGGCCATAGCCTAATCTACCAGGCACTGTTGCGAGTGAATTTTAAAACGTATTAATACGTTTTATTAGTTGTTATTACTTCAAGCATTTATTGTCGTGGATTTGACAAATTTCACGTTTGTTGAGTTGCAATTATAATTGGTTTGTCGGAGCAAGTCAGTGAGAAATCCAGCCTGAGCTGTGGTATCATACTGTATAGTGCAATAGAGAACAACTAAAAAATAGTAACCCCCAAGTATTAACAACCCTTCTGCTGGGTCAGCACCAGTACACTAGATGAATGAATGTAGAGAATATGAAGGACAAAACGTATTTAGTTACTAAAATGAGGAATATGATGCAAATATGATGGGATAATGATGTTATCCGTTATCAGTTGAAAAACTAACAAGTGAAGCACACAGAGTGAAATGCTAAGTGCTCATTGGATGATTGGGCTGTCAGTAAATGCATGGGCGGGGTGTTCGTTGAGTCTGTGTTTATGATTGGATTCTGATAAGCAGTGCTCTCCTTTTACCAGAGAAACACACACACACACACAAATGTAACAGCTGTTTAACTTCTCAAGGGCAAACTTAATTGAATTAGAATCTATGGTTAATCAACTATTTTACTTTGCCTGAATATGGTTTACTATTAATATTTAGTGTTGTATTGTTTGGTTTTATTGCTGAAAATGAGACTACTTGTAGATTTGATGGGAGCTAATTTACCCAGTGCTTAGAATATTTCATTAGTAATCTCAGACATGTGTTCCAAACAGATTATGCTCAAATGAATTTACAAAAGTTAGATTAAAAGCTGATTCAACCAATATTGTGGCATAAATAATGTGCTACAATAGATTTTCATCTCTTAAACATGAAACGCTGTTTGATGAACACTAGTATAACTGGTAAAATGTGGGCATCTACCCGCGGTGGATACAAGTTTAACATTACGTAGGATTAAAACGCTGGTGTTAGATCTGGACTGGAAATGAGAAGGTGGTATTGGTGCATTCATAAATTGGTTACGTTTAAGGATTACAGGTAAGGTGTATGAGTTGTCTTTAGATTGGAGGGAAGATATGGGTTAATGAATGAGACAGACAATAGTTTTTGTTTTTACTGTACACCACTGTTGTCTTTGTACTTCATTTGTTTTTATCTTTACTTCCTGAAAACAGTCATACTTTAATGATTACCTTTCTATGTTATAGTGCTCTTGAAGGTTGTTGCCTGAGAGGCGTCAAAACAAAGATATGGTGACATAATAACCACTTTGTTATTGCCCAGATTATATTTTGCCCTCCAGGCATAGTCTAGAGCCTGGATTCATCACTGGCTGCCATGGCGTTGCTGTAGTGCTGCTTGGAACATTCCATAGTTTCCATGACATCGCTATGGTGATCTGGAAGACATTGTGAAAACAGCTGGGCATACTTCCTGTCCTCTTGTCAAGCCACTAAATGATGCAACCTCCCGAGAGGTCAGGTCAGGGCTTCAGTGGGCAATAGAGTCTGCTGATTATCTTGTACACCCACTTAGGTAGTCCAAATTATTAAATAAATTAACAGTCATTATTATTATTTTTGCCTTTATTTAACCAGGTAAGTTGACTAAGAACAATTTCTTATTTACAGCAACGACCTGGGAGCAATTAGGGTAAAGTGTCTTGCCCAAGGACACAACGACATTTGGCTCAGTCGGGAATCAAACTGGCAACCTTCTGACTACAAGTCTGACTCCCTACCTACTGAGCCATCTGCGCCCCAAACTTTGTGATTATTGCATTGATACAGATTAAATTAAATTGAACTGTTGCAATAATAGAAATAGAACTACTAGAATGAAAAGTGGCAAGCATATTTGTCTCCATTGTGAATTGTTCTTAAAGCAACATCGTTGAAAACCTCTGGAATGTGATCAAAAGGAAGATGGATGGTCAAAAGCCATCAAACAAAGCTGAGCAGCTTGAATATTTGTGGCAGGACTGGCTTAAGTCACTCAACATCAATGTGACATTTATGAAATAATTAAATAAAACTACTACTAGATTGGTATGTGGTGAAGAAGAGAGATGGTATTCCGGAAGGTGAGTTCACCAAGGTGTCGCGGGATGATTCATACTGATCCTGTCTGATGTTGTTGTGTAACATCACTACACCGTAAAAAGAGATGCATGAGAGATGTGTGGGCTGTGTTAGTGTGGGTTATTTGATGCCTGTCTGTGGTCATCTGTGTTGACAGACTGTCTGAGGTACTGTTCTTCTGTGTTTAACTGTTGACGACACACACAGCCCTGTGTGTTTTCTCAGGTTTTGGGACCAAGCCTTCTCACCCTAGTGTCCAGTAAAGTTGGTTAACAGTGGTCACTTAATAACAAACTTTAACTAGCTAACTATTTTAATGTCCCCATACAGAACCCATGATGAGGAATGGACACGTCCGGCCCCCATCGGCCCACTCAGTTCACTCCTTCCTTCACCAGTACACCAGCTTCAAGAAGCCCCCACTGAGACGGCCCCAGAGTGTTATAGGAGTAGTGGGGGGACTGGGATCGCTCATGACCCTGCCACGCAACGGCAGCCGCCTTGGTAGGTGACACGTGCACACGCGCGCACACACAGTCCAGCCAGTCTTGATGTCACCTGTTGAGCTGTAGCCAGCTGGGTCACTACCAGGTCAACCGTCTCATCACTCACCGGCCCTCTGCATTGTCTCTAAACTCAGTTTAATGTAAAGGGCTTTATTGACATGGGAAACTACTGTGTTTACATTGCCAAAGCTCATGCAAAATAAAAACAGAACAATAATAATACAAGAAATAAAAAGTAAAAAAAATAAAATAGTTTAAAAGGCAATTTCAGTGTTAAAGATGTAAAGCTCTCAATTCAATGTGCTTAATTGGCATGATGTAAATATTTACATATTGCCAAAGCATTAACATAGTAATATAATAATTATTTCTTTCTGTATCTCTCTATTTTTTTATTTTTTTAACCTTTATTTAATCAGGTGAGCACGTTGAGAACAGTTTCTCATTTGAAACGTCGACCTGGCCAAGATAAAGTGCAGAAGACAAAAGTTACACGTGAATTACACGACAATAAAGTACATAATAAAAACAGGAATACAGTGTGCAGATCTTCAGAAAAAAACAATGAATAATTTGTACAGGTAGTGCACCAAATGTCAGCATATGGAGGTAGATATTTGGTAAGTACAGTGTCGTGGCAGCATTCTATACAGTCAGTTGGAAATATGGTCTGAGATAGAGATTTATCGGAATACAAAGTGGCAGTGCAGAAATACCACTAGAGTAGGTGGTGTAATGAGTGTTCAAAACATACAAAGACAGCTGTGCAAATGAGTGTGCAAAAAGCATTAATGGCCAAAAAGAGTGGGTGGAGTCAACATGTACATTGGTCTGACAGTAGATTTGATAGTACGGTAGTACTTTAAATGTAGTTAAAGGGACAGTGGATTCAAGCTTCAATGATTATTGCAGTACGTTCCAATCATTAGCAGCGGAGAACTGGAAGGAGAGGCGGCCGAAGGAGGTGCAGGCTTTTGTGGCAATCGGAGAGATATACCTGCTTGAACACAGATTAGGAGGGTGATACTCTGGAGAATAATGATTTTATGTAATGTGGGGTTTTGCCTAGTAGACACTTGGAAATACGATGATACCAGTGTGTTTGTCACTGGGAGTGTAGTGAAGGCCATCCGGTTAGTGTGTAGATGTTGTAGTGATGGGTGTTATATGGAACATTGGTGATAAAGCGGATGGCGCTGCGGTACACAACATCTAAGTTTCTAAGGAGAGAGTTTGATGTGGATCGGTAAATTACATCACCGAAGTCCAGTATTGGGAGGATGGTCATCTTCAATTTTTACAAGGGCAAGTTTGGCTGGAAAAGTGAAGGAGGCTTTATTACGGAATAGGAAACCAATCCTGGATTTATTGTTGATGTGGGTCTGGAAGGAGAGTGAAGAGTCTAACCAGACCCCTAGGTTTTTTTAGTTGTCTACATATTACAATACAGACCCGTCAAGGGTGGTGATGCTTGTTGGGCAGGCAGGTGCAGTGTGTGATCGATTGAATAGCATATATTTAGTTTTACTAGAATGTAAAAGTAATTGGAGGCCACGGAAGATATGTTGTATGTTATCAAAGCTTTCTTGAAGGTTTTTTAACAGTGTCCAACGTCGGGCCAGACGTATAGAGAATGGTGTCGTCTGCATAGAGGTGAATCATAGAGTCACATGCAGTAAGAGCAACATCATTGATGTATACAGAAAATAGAGTCGGCCCAAGAATTGAACCCTGAGGCACCCCCACAGAGACAGCCAGCTGTCTGGACAGCAGGTCCTCAGACAGACTTAACACACTGAAATCTGAGAAATAATTTGTGAATCAGGAAAGGCAGTCTTTAGAAAAACCTAGGCTATTTAATCTGCCAACGAGGATGTTATGATTGACAAGAGTCGAAGGACTTGGCCAGGTCGATGAAGATTGTTGCGCCGTAGTGCCTTTTGTCAATAGCAGTTATGATGTCATTTAGGAATTTGAGTGTGGCTGAGGTGCACTTGCGACCGGCTCGGAAACCTGATTGCATGTCAAAAAGGCTGCAATGGGATTCAAAATGGTTGGAAATTTGTTTGTTAATAAGGCTTTCGAAGCCCTTTGAGAGGCAGGGCAGGATGGAGATCGGTCTGTAGCAGTTTGTGTCTAAAGTGTGGGTGTGAAACCTAAGATTTTATTTTTGGATTTTTATGATTAGTGGCTATTTTCCCAATTAAGCTCTGCATGCATTGTTTGGGTTTTGCATTGGACTCTGAGAATACTTTTGCAGAATTCTTCATGCAGGATTTGTGAAATGGGACTCAGCCTCAGTTGAGTCTCAGTTGGATGTTTATCCCATCTCACAAAGTCTTGGTTGGTGAGTGGTCCCCAGACTTCACAGCCGTACAGGGCAATGGGTTCTATGACTGACTGGAGGATTTTAAGCCAGATTTTAATTGGGATGTCTGGTTTTATGTTCTTTTTGATGGCATAGAAGGCCCTTCAGGCTTTATCTCTCAGGTCAATCACAGCCTTATTGAAGTTGCATTTGCTGTTGATGATTAGACCAAGGTAAGTGTAGTTGTAGCATTTATTTATTATCTATTATGTAGGTTATCTATCTAGACTATGTGTCAGAAGATTTAGATAAGTAGGAGGTAGTGGACTGAAATAACAACGGTAATGACACAGTTATTAGAGAAAGGAATGAAAATATTTATATATGTATTGGCATGAATAGCGTATAGCCTGAATACAAAACCTAGGGTGCACCCTCTAAGTAGCTTAGGATTTCTATACAGTGTATACAATAAAATAAAATAAATAAAATACAATATTCAAAAATGTCCTTTCAGCAGGATTTTGCTCTTGTCTTTAGTCCAAGGAGTAAAATAAAATAAAATACCGTCCTTTTAAGATCCTGTAGTTATAGTTGGGTAGCTCGCCATCAACTTTAAATTATTCAGAGGAACCAAAAAAACCTGACATGTATAAACAGGGTCAGAATAACATAAGGCTATATTGTAACATTTTATACATGAGTTATTTACAATGCATTAAGCATATGACACAGCAAGTATTTGTTTCTTGTACAATTCAGTAATAAAATACATTTCCCATTCTAGCCACATGTCTTGATCTCTTTACACCATGCATACATATTGTCAGTGTTAACCAGAGCTAAATCTAAATGCACGTGTTGAAAACATGCACTCAAAATACAGGATACATACATACAGATACATACTGCAAATTACCTCTTTCATAACCCGATGTATATTTTGAATAAACTTAAATAGATTATCCTTTTAATATAAACCCGAAATCGACACATTGTGCATTAATATGGTAACATAACTAAAATACGTGACACTGCGTAATATCTGCATTAGCTTACAGTAGCATAGCACTCAATACTTCGATCACTTCAGCTAACTCACCAAGTTCCACGTCGGATAAAACACGACGAAAATCCCACTCAATGAAAATCCCTCAAGGCTCACTGGCAGCGGTACAGTTCCTAACTTATTTTCCAAGGGTTTGGATGACACTGGAATTATATTTTAAGTTTACTGTTTCTTTTATCTCCCCGCATCGGCCACTAACAGGCTGGCTGTGTGCTGTCTGCGTAGCTGAGAAGCTCCCGCTGTCACCTATCAATCAAGGCGGGATCAACCTTTGAACCAATGTTTTAATTGGTTCATAATTACTATATACATTTATAATAGATTAACTAAGTTTAAATGTTTTATTATATTATATTAATAAAACAA
>JACXGM010028941.1:0-13846 GCA_016801145.1 Umbra pygmaea
CACACACACACACACACACACACACACACACACACACACACACACACACACACACACACACACACACACACACACACACACACACACACACACACACACACACACACACACACACACACACACACACACACACACACACACACTAACCCCCCCACACACAATCACATAGTGGCTTGGAGATCTACATTGGGAGATAGTACATGGTTGAAGGTCAGGGTAAAGCCTCTGGTAAAACCCTGAGCCAGGCCTTGACACTGCTATGCTATTAAACAGAAAAGTTCATTTCCCTTATGTGCTGCTTAACATTCTTCATGGCGTTAGTCTCATTAGGCCTATAACCATTACCATTTTCTACTTTTAAAATTAATTCTTAGAAGAAAAAAAAAACAATTTCGAGGATTTTCATAATATTCATATGCCATGGTACAGTAGTCAATGAGCACATACTGTGATTATGCAAATCCAGAGAAAAACTCCTGTAAACTGCTGCACTAATAATCTGAAACTAGTTGACGATTTGTGGTTAAAGTGAGACAAATCAATGTTTATCAGTTGTATTAGAGATACAGTACATGTTTACAGCGATGTGTTAGTGTATCAATTTGAGAACTCTATCTTCACTCTTTATATGCCTGCTGTACAGTTACATTTGTGGACAAAAAACAGACAACCTAAATTGTGTATTTTTTCTAAATAAATTATTGGGCCAAATTTGCTGTATAAAAGTGCAGCATGCTCATTGAAGGCTGCAAGAAGCGCTTGGCAGCAGTTGATTTGGCCGAAAACTGGGCAGCCAATTAATAGCTCTGGGTGTGATTTTGTTTATGTAAACTTAAGTTACAGAATTAAATTTGCAAAATGTTGAAAGACCAATAACAACATGGGGAGACCAAAGTTGGATTAAACGTTTAGGGAATTATTGAAGAAGATTGCAAGGGTGGCAATATACATCTCCGCAACTGTATATCACGAACACACACATGTGCACATATACACACGCAAACAATCTGGCAAAATCCCACATACCATCGAAAGTGGCTCAAATAACACAAACACTGTCCATAGTGTAACACATGTATCCCAGCAGCATTCCTCTTGTTTGGGTAATGCAGTCAAATGATAAGAGAAAGACAAGCTGTTTCAAAGACCACATTCAACTCAAGAGAAGCCTTGTAATCACCCTGTGTCTACAATGTGCTACACTCCACATTTAGCCTGGATGGTAAGCAGAAAATGTGTTTACCATCCAGCACAATTCCTTCCACTTTTCTGCCGTGTATGGGAATGGCTGCCTGAATAATTCATAGCTGGAGCCTTGGGCATTCAAATGGCTTTGAGGGACTCACACAGGTGACAGACTGCTGAAGATGCTGCTGCTACATCCTCTAAACTAAACTCTGCCTTTTCACTTTCACTGCTGCCTTACACCAACTGATTTTACCCAGTGTCACTGAATCTGGTACATACTGCCTAATGATACGTTTCTGTTGAGCCTTTTTAAAAAAAAATCTATTTTGTGTTGTGTCCTTAGCCGTGGTATATTGGCAATATGCCACATCCCATTTTGCCATATTGCTTAAAGTGGGAATCAGCCATTGAAAACATTGCAGCGAGGTTCAGGAGAATATTACCATTCTGAACTACACAGACATACCTGTGGACGTAAGGACTGACCAATTGTGATTTCAAACATTTATTTTGAGTACGCTTTTAAGGCATGATAATATATATTCTTTAGGAGTCAATTAATTAATATAATTGACCTACAAGTCCAAAAATGTAACGACTAGCTTAAGTGTCAGGTATGAAAAGTATAGTCACTAGCAGAATATAAAAAACTGCTGAAATTGGAATCCCATTATACTGATTTGGTCGAGCAAACATGTTATTGTCGTCATATTCTAGCGATTTACAACTTGGGAGGATAAATGGGAAATGATTGACTTGGGAACTGTGACATGCATTTTACATTTCAAAGTGTCACTCTTTTATATTAAAGACACTTCATTTTTAATAATGGGGTGTTTATTGACAGGGAAAGCCCTTGAGATTAGACATCTACTTTAATTATAGTGTCATGCTGTCTGCAGCCACATATAATAAACAACATCCCAAATTCCTCTAACAATGCGATAATACTCAAACTCCTTCCTGTAGTAAGTATCCTGCAAAATGTGTGATTTTTTGCATTATAGAACTATTTTTAGAGCTGTATACAGTGTGAACCCGTGTTGATTTTATCCAGGTAGTTGCCTTTCTTTTTAGCAGTATAACTGTAACACCCTGAACTAGATGATAGATGTGGTGCCGTTTCTCGGAGTGGAAAAAAGTAGCGGTAGACTTGCCTAATTCCTGACATGAAATATTACCTAGGCCATTGGACGGAGCACAACGATTGAGATGCTGAGAGAGATAGCATCCATCCTCTTAGTACACCAACCAACCAACCAAACAAACAAACAAAACCTTGGTGACCTTTGACCCGACACAGGAAGTACAACTGATAAGTCACTACCAATTTCTTCCTATTCTTCCTCTCTCTTTTTTTACTGAAGCATTTTTCTCTCTTTGGCCCAGGTTTCACCTTGCTACGTCTGTGCCCTTCTATTAAAGATAGTAATGGCAGCCAACTTCCTTGCCTTAGGCTGATACTGTACGTGTGCGTGTGTGTTTGTGTTTGTGCATGCGGGTGTGCCTGGGTGCATGTGTGTGTGTGTGTGCGTGCGTGTGTGCCTGCCTGCCTGCAAGTGTGTGCGCGCGCGTGTGTGTGTGTGAATATGTGTGTGTGTGCGTGTATGTATGTATATATTTTTGTCACTTATGACAAAAAAGTCAGAGATGATAAATCTTATTTTGCAAGCTAAGAGGCTTCTATCTCTCCAACAGAATAAAATCTGGTCCAAAACACTGCTGTGCACATTAAGCAGCTGTGGATTTAAGCCTTGTCCGCCATGATCAAACCAGGATTTATGAAGCATCATAACTCCCGACAACACCCAGCAGCTTATTAATTTTATATATTTCTGTCCATTCCGTGATATTCCAAGCCTTGACAGTCACTCAAGATAAGCCAAAAGCCTTTTGACAGGATAGAGCATATATATATTTTTCACTGTTCTCTCGCCTCCCTCCGGTTGAATAGGTTTAAACTGAAACCTCGAGAGTGAGTGCCGCTCAGTGATTTGTCTCCCGTTTTTGTCTTCACTTCCAGCCTTACTGTTAGTAAGGGCCCTTACATTAGGCATGGACTTCACAGTAGAGGGGAAGACAGGGCCAGGCAGAATGAGGGAGCGAGAGAGAAAGAGAGGTAGACAGTGTGTTGTACATAGTGTGATTGGAGAGAGTATCACACGCACACGTGGTGGAATTTAATCAAAACACTCACTAATCACCATTTACAGGCCTTGCTATATAAAGGGCTGTTCTCAGATATGGGAGGCCAACATGCTGATAGTGTTTCATTTAACTAGAGTGTAGGTCGGGGGCTTGATTTAATGTGGCCCATAGGAAAACGAACGACGGGAAAGAGAAACGGTTGTTCTTCATGCAATGATCACATAAGTTCACATCAATAACGGCCCAACTCATTACCAAAAACACTACATGAAAGAAGTTGAACTGCTCTCCCTCTCTATGCAGTCTGTGCTCTGGAGTATCACACCAAACTGGGTATTGGCTGTCTAAAGTCTACATAGGTTGGTGAGGTTGTTTATAGATGTATATTCTGTGTATAGACTGTATAAACCATATAGGTTGTGAATAGGCTTAGACTCTGTGTGGACTGCATATGCTGTGTATAGACTATATAATGTAGGCTGTTTGTAGACTGTCTATGTTGTGTGTAAACCGTATATGCTGTGTTCAGACTGTATAGAATGACCGTACTGGTGAAAACCTTCCAGTTCAAAAGGGTTTCTGGTGGAATTGCAGTCATAGTTCAAACCTGAACGTTCTAGTCGTGCCAGGGGTTACATTTGAAACCTATCCACAGCCCATCCAAAGTCTGAACGTGTGTGGCTCATTGAAGGAGTGGGTTTCAGAAAGAAATATTTGGCCTCCCATTAAGGTAAATGTAATAACTGGTCAGATATATTAAATATGTATGCATTACATCTTGTACTATTAATAAGATTACAGTAACAAACTTAATGATTAGCATAGGCCCTTGAGGAACTCACACCTGTCTAAACCCCATTGAATCTCCATTTCGGTGTTCAACCAACATGTGATGACAATATATATTCACATAAATATATTAACTCTAACTGGTGGTCAAAAAATATCCTTTTGAAAGCCAACAACGTACTATGCCATACTTCCAGCTTAGGATGCCTACAGGAACCCTTTGCAACATTGAAATATTAAAGGTTTCATTAAGGACTATCAGTGATTCCTTGTGGACCTGCTAGTCTGGACTGACAGACAGTGATGCTAGGCTAGCTAGCATATGCTAAAGTACAGGATATTATACAGGACAGGCTAGCTAGCATTCACTACAGTACAGGAGGATATACAGGACAGGCTAGCTAGCATATTCTACAATACAGGACGTTATCCAGTAACAGGACAAGCTAGATAACCTATGCTACAGTAGAGGAGGTTATACAGGAGTCAGGACAAGCTAGATAGCATACGCTATGGTACAGGAGGATTTACAGAGCAGGCTAGCCAGCATATGGTACAGTACAGGAGGATAAACAGGAGAGGTAAGCTAACATACGCTACAGTACAGGAGGATATACAGGACAGGCTAGCTAGCATATGCTAACATACACTAAAGTACAGGAGGCTATACAGGACAGGCTAGCTAGCATATGCTAGAGTACAGGAGGATATACAGGACAAGCTACCTAGCATATGCTACAGTACAGGAGGATATACAGGACAAGCTAGCTAACATATGCTACAGTCCAGGAGGATATACAGGACAGGCTGGCTAACATATGCTACAGTCAAGGAGGATATACAGGACAGTCTAGCTAATGTACGCTACAGTACAGGAGGCTATACAGGACAGGTTAGCTAACATACCCTACAATCCAGGAGGATATACAGGACAGGCTAGCTAACAGGCTAGCTACAGTCCAGGAGGAGGCAGCGTGTAATCTTCAGAAGCAGTTGATACAGGGAAACAGAGGTTTTGGGTCAAAGGGATTAAAACGGTGGAGGGGGGTGTGAGAAGGAAGAGGCTGGATGGGAGCAGCAGGCATCACACCCGACATCAGAGAGCAGGCGGGGAGATTAGAGGGAGTCTATCAGGCTATGTATGGGGATGCCTGGCCCCTGAGAGCGGGGGGACAGACACAGTGACTCCAAATGGCTTTGGAACACAGCATTACCAGTCCACTATTCACAAATATGCAGGAGCCATGGAGAAGGCTTAGGCTTGCAGGAAGGTTGGAGCATGGACCATGAGCAGGAGGAGAGCAGGGGTTTAGACCCCATGACTGGGTGAGAGGAACCAGAGGTCCTGCGGTGATGTTGTTGAAAGCAAGCTATTCTGGTCTGTAGCCATAGTCCTGCTGGCTTACAGTTGGTCTAAATGTACTACATAATCCTACATAGTTTCTACATGGTGAACACTGCCGCTGCACCGTCTCCAGGAAAGCACGCTAGTCATCACCCCAAATGAGAGACATCAGATGTGAGTCTTCACCCCCCCAACGTGAAGTCCTTTGAGAGGGTGAAAAAACTCAGTTGACAACATCCCACTGCATTACTGTGTTGAATAAAGTGCTCCCAAAGCCCTGGACAGTGTAGGAGCAGCTTGTCCCCACTGACCACCCAGCACAGACACACACAATGGAGAGTCTTTGACCAAGTAGCAGTACATCAATGCCCCTCCCATTCCTCCCCCAGGGCCCGAGAGAACGGACGGCCCTGTCTGACCCAGGCGACGCGTACATCTCCACAACTTTACTGTACCTACAGCACGCCTGTCTGCTCCCCGCTTGCTACACACACGCACGCACACACACACACACAGGGGACCCATCTCTGTCACAGAGAGCTACGGAGCAATGCGACCTCCCTTTAAGCAGGCAGAGGTCATCTCAGCTCTGACACTCCAGGAGCTGCGTGGGGAGGGGAGGAAGTGTGTGTGTGGGGGGGCTCCTGCGCCCCACCATCTCTCTACCACTGTCATCAGCGCAGCAAGATGGCTTACACTTCAGTTGCCTCCCAATGCTACTGAAGGAGCCACCTCCTATAGTTATGGGTCTCTGAGTCCTAACCTGTGGTTCTGTGCTTTAACGGGTGGGGGGGGGGGCATAAGATGCCATGGGCAGATTGCTTCATAAACCCCATAGATAAGCCACCAATGAAAAAGTGATACCACACTGATTCCCCACTCTAAAGACTGCAGGGCCAGGTTTTTCACACAGCCGGATGTGCAATCAATAAAATGGATTAGCTACAAAAGGTATGTGTAAAGGTTATCGGGAAAGTTCTCCCCCTTAAACGCAGATGCGACCCCACAAAACCATATTGTAACGTGTGCGCTTATTTCTGCGGAAATAAATCCCATTTCTTCTAAAATGGATATAAAAGACATACGTTGCAGAGGGAGAAAAATGAAATCCTTACAATGAACCCCATAATGTCACAGCAGGACAGCAGTAATTCTATTGTGACTATATTACAGAATGATACTTCATATTGTATCTGTTCTAGTGCCATCAGCAGTTCTTCTTATCATCTACAGTAGCATGTCCATCCAGTTCACTATTCTTACTCACTACGGCTGTGTGTGTTTGTCTGAACAGACATTTGTTCCTGATCTGTCATTTTCTCTCTTTGAGCCCCTATTACAGATAAAAAGTACCCCTAACTAGAAGCTGCAAAGGAAGCCACCCCCATCAATGTCTGTCTGTCTGTCTGTCTGTCTGTCTGTCTGTCTGTCTGTCTGTCTGTCTGTCTGTCTGTCTGTCTGTCTGTCTGTCTCTCTGGCTGTCCTCCATTCCCACTTTGCTACAGCTGAATGTGGGTGGGGGTTTATCATGACCAATGGCGTCCTTCCACAGAGCTTTATCCTAAAGCACATTGACAATGCTTTTCACACCTACTTATGGCAGACGTGGCATAATGGGGGCGGTAAGGCCAATGTGTCCAGCAGGCAGCAGCTCTAGAAAGAGGCCAAGGCTTTTACAGACACTTGGAATGGACACTTTCACTGAGTAACAGTGATCATCTACATCAAAATCTTGCATAGTATAAATCTTGCGAGTTTGTTTTATTTCCAATGTATATTTTTTATGACAATTCCATTTATTATGCCGCTAGAAAAGTTTGATGGAAAAAAATACAAATATAAACCAATATTTTCCTTGCCAGTCCTACTTCCCTTACATTAAAAACACCAAACTGGCCCGCTGTGATCCTGCATGGCTCTACAACAATGTGGCCCTTGTATGTCATTCCAGAGTCAGGCAAGTTATCCTTCCTGTCAGGACCGATGCTTCGCTCAGGGACGGCCTTAAAAGCCCGGCTGGACTCACTCACAGACAGCTCTATCCGCCTCCAGCAGATCGATACGCAGGCATTTCTCATCATCGATTATACAATTATGCTAAAGCTAAATCAACAGCCCACTCTCCAGAACAAGGCCATTAAGCAAGGCTCGACACGAGAGGAGTCCAGAAGAGCTGCTGTTTCTGCCCAAGTGCACTGAAGAGACGACTAGTGCCCATCCAGTCCAGGTAATTCACTAGACATGATTATAATGCCACAAGGGTACAATACATCACTCTTATTAGCCACACCGGAGCACAATGGTATCATAATTAATGGACACAGCAGGATTGAGCGCTGCCCTGACATGGAAAAGTGGGTCTACTTAAGCTTTACAAGGCATTTAAATATGCAGAGTGAACGGCAGAGTGAGTGAAAAGCCTCCTGCTTCAGAGGGAGGTAGAACAACCTGCTAGGCTTCTCTCATTAGTTAGACAACACACACTCTGTGGCATTGATACAAAGACACACGCAGTGTTTCCTCTTCCAGCGCAATGACAATCCAGACTGGAAGAGTGACGGATCAAACCCTGCTGTACCACCCTGTCTCCTCCTCTACTCCTCCTCTCCTCCTCTCTTCTGTACTGTTTGTCATCACCGTCTTTCAGTTTATTTGTTTGTGTCTTTTCTGTGTCACAATTAGGCTTAGATGTGTGAGTATTAGTGGGAACATTCCCATTTGTGTAATGTCTGCGTATTTTGGTTTGTTGTGGTGGATCGGCACAGAGGGGGGGCTTTGACAGACATTCTGCTGTCTGTGTTTGTCTGTGTCGCTGTGTGTTATTGTGTCAGTGTGTGGCTGTGTTAAGTGTGGGTGACTGCGTGTGTTATTCTGTCAGTGTGTGTGACTGTGTCAGTGTGTGTGAATGTGTCAGTGTGTTTGATTGTGTCAGTGTGTGTGACTTTGTCAGTGTGTTTGACTGTGTCAGTGTGTGTGAATGTGTCAGTGTGTTTGATTGTGTCAGTGTGTTTGACTGTGTCAGTGTGTGTTATTTTGTCAGTGTGTGTGTGTTATTTTGTCAGTGTGTGTGACTGTGTCAGTGTGTGTTATTTAATCAGTGTGTGTTATTGTGTCAGTGTGTGTTATTTTATCAGTGTGTGTTATTTTATCAGTGTGTGTTATTGTGTCAGTGTGTGTTATTTTATCAGTGTGTGTTATTTTATCAGTGTGTGTTATTTTATCAGTGTGTGTTATTTTGTCAGTGTGTGTTATTTTGTCAGTGTGTGTTATTTTATCAGTGTGTGTTATTTTGTCAGTGTGTGTTATTTTATCAGTGTGTGTTATTTTGTCAGTCAGTGTGTGTGAATGTGTCAGTGTGTGTTATTTTGTCAGTGTGTGTTATTTTGTCAGTGTGTGTTATTTTATCAGTGTGTGTTTTTTTGTTAGTCAGTGTGTGTGAATGTGTCAGTGTGTGTTATTTTATCAGTGTGTGTTATTTTGTCAGTGTGTGTTATTTTGTCAGTGTGTGTTATTTTATTAGTGTGTGTTATTTTACCAGTGTGTGTGAATGTGTCAGTATGTGTTATTTTGTCAGTGTGTGTGAAGAGTGTCTGCTGAATAAGACAACTACAGGTTGCATGGATGAACATGTGTCTGAGAGAAAGTGTACCAGAAGTCCTCACTGGTATTCAACCCACAACATTCCAGGCAAACTGAGGTAATTTTTCCGGTCCTCACTATTTTAGATTTTCAAATGAAAGTTATTACAAATTGGGGTTATTATTCTGAATACTGTTACAGTAAAGCTATACCACTGTTACACTGCTGCTACAGTCCAACTACACTACTGTTACCCTATTACAATACAATTAAACTACTGTTACAATATTACAATACAATTAAACTACTGTTACACTATTACAATACAATAATATTTTTTAAATTTCACCTTTATTTAACCAGGTTAATCGATTGAGAACACTTTCTTATTGGCCAAGATAAGGCACAAGGTGCAAGGCGACATGAAGTTACACATAGAAGAGCTACAAACATTCAAGTATACGGTTACACATATAAACAGTAAAAACTGTACACTCAATGCAAATAAACGACTGTTACCTTATTACAATACAATTAAACTACTGATACAATATTACAATACAATTAAACTACTGTTACACTATTACAACACAACTACAGAGTTGTTGCACTATTACAAATCAATTAAACTACTGTTCCATTATTACAACACATCTACACTATTGATGCACTATTACAATACAATTAAACTACTGTAATACTATTACAACACAACTACACTATTGTTGCACTATTACAATACAATTAAACTACTGTTACAATATTACAATACAATTAAACTACTGTCACACTATTAAAATACAATATACCACTGTTACACTTTTACAAAACAAGTACACTACTGTTACACTATTACAATACAACTACACTACTGTTACACTATTACAATACAATTAAACTTCTGTTACACTATTACAAAACAATTAAACTACAGTCACACTATTACAATACAAGTAAACTTCTGTTACACAATTACAACACAATTAAACTACTGTCACACTATTACAATACAATTAAACTACTGTTACACTAGTAAAATACAATTACACCACTGTTACACTATTACAGTACAACTACACTACTGTTACACTATTACAATACAATTAAACTACTGTCACACTATTACAACACAATAAACTACTGTTACACGTTTACAAAACAAGTACACTACTGTTACACTATTACAATACAACTACACTACTGTTACACTATTACAAAACAAGTACACTACTGTTACACTATTACAATACAACTACACTACTGTTACACTATTACAATACAACTACACTACTGTTACACTATTACAACACAATTTAACTACTATCACACTATTACGACACAAGTAAACTTCTGTTACACTATTACAATTAAACTACTGTCACACTATTACAATGCAATTAAACTACTGTTACACTAGTAAAATACAATTACATTAC
The DNA here is from genome assembly GCA_016801145.1 of Umbra pygmaea. NCBI lineage: Eukaryota > Metazoa > Chordata > Actinopteri > Esociformes > Umbridae > Umbra > Umbra pygmaea. The sequence goes on from JACXGM010028941.1 coordinate 10,486, forward strand.
TGTTACACTATTACAGTACAACTACACTATTGTTACACTATTAAAATACAAGTAAACTACTGTTACACTATTTCAATACAACTACACTACTGTTACACTATTACAATACAACTACACTACCGTTACACTATTACAACACAATTAAACTACTGTCACACTATTACAATACAATTAAACTACTGTTACACTAGTACAATACAATTACACTACTGTTACATTATTACAATACATTTACACTACTGTTACACTATTACAATACAAGTAAACTACTGTTACACTATTACAATACAACTACACTACATTTACACTATTACAATACAACTACACTACAGTTACACTATTACAATACAACTACACTACTGTTACACTATTACAATACAATTAAACTACTGTTACATGACTGTTACTGTACTGCTACAATATTGCGAAAGTACAGCCTGCCCATGCATTTATTGCATGGCTCAGTGCAATCAATTATTGTTGCAGTAGAATCATTAATAATTTCCTAATGCAAACAATTCTGTTGATCTCTGTTGTATTTTAATTAAACATAATTAGGCTGCGGCTCTGAGCTGTGGTGGGGACTCCTTTAGGGTACAATTTTGTTTTAATACACTGATAATGAATTTTGACATTGTGTCAGTTGTTTAGTTATTATTCAGTCACCCTATTTCACTATGTTGTCAGATAAAAGATAATAACCTCTGTACCTCCTATTGGCAGCAGTTGATTTAAAGGGGAGGGTTGAAATTCACAATTCAATTTGAACCGTTACAGTCTGCCCTAAGTTGCTGGTTGTTTCTACCAGAATAAAATGTTCTAAACCCCAAGTCTTTATATCTAAATTCTCTCTTTTCTGTTTAAGCAAGAATATAAAATAATCTGATCAAACTTAAAAAAGTTTTAAAGTGCTCTGGAACAAAAACTAGAGTATTCCATGTAATTTACATTTAAGTCGTTTAGCTTATCCAGAGTGACTTACAGTATGTGCAGAGACATCTACTGGGGCAACTCAGGGTGAACTGCCTTGATCAAGGGCACCACAACAGGTGGCCCATGCAGGAATCAAACCAACAACAAGTCTTACTAACCTAACCACTAAGGCAGCTGACTGTGTTTAAACAGTTAATGTGAATCTGAACAGATGTAGACAGGTTCTGCAGCTCCGTGTACCACATCCAAGTCTCTGTGTAAGAGCATGTGAACAAAGGCTATGTGAGGATCTGATGGCAAAGACTTAGTGAATATGATTTAACACAAAGACACATCGAGTTACAGTCTAATTCTGCACTGCATGGGCTTATGTAAAACGCCCTAGTTACATTGGTCAATTTCCGCTCCAACAATGGCCGAGTTTCTCCAGAGACGTATTGGACATGCTGTATCTGAATGTGGTCTGCTTAAGAGGCTTATGGTAGAAAAATGTAGGTGACTTTTGAATAATACGACACAATATTAGGACAGAGAATGGGATATCAGTTGACAATGGCTTGGCACAGTAAGTTCAAAACAAGTTATTGACTTAATTACCATACTGGTAACAAATATACACAAGATATTTTTTGATTAAAGGGTTCCGGAAGTCTTAGGTCACCTGAGAAAATAGTTTGAAGCCATTTATAGTGAGTAGAAAAAACACAGTTTTTAAATCAACCTGTATGTACTGTATATTGGTCAGATATGATAGTGAAACGTGATTAATAATGGATGAGCTAAAGATTTCATAATTTTCAAATTCTGTACATAATGTAATATGTGTACCAATCAGTCTGTTACATTGGATTTAAAGTGTAGTCTTTAGTGTTTTGATCTGCACAAAGCCCTTTGATTGGTGCAGTGGCAGTGTCTGTCATAAGATGAAGGACCCAATGGAATTCATCAAAGATATTATTATTGACCATTTTTGGTTTTAATTAATGAACGTTGGTCTTTGACTCTTTAAACATTAAAGTGGAATAGACATGCAGTTAGTTTAGAATAAGACACTATAATGTGCTGCACATGAAATGTACAAGTTCTGCAACAAACCCTCACTCCCACCCACGTTACTGTCATTTGAAATGATCGAATCACTGCCTGTTTCTAAAAGAAAAGCGATGGTTCATCGATGCTGCCCGTGTGTTTCAGAAGTTGGTGGCAGAGCGTTGTGGTGGATCCAGGTGGATTTCCAGATAATGAGTTAGAGCAGCAGTCAAGTTGAGAGTTTTAGTAATGGCTGGCTGCTGTGTGCGAGCTCTGTTCTGGGGCACTATCCGGGCTGCATGCATGGGAGTCTAATGGAAAACAAACAGGACTGTACAATTCCTGTTCAGGCTTGGGTAACACTGAAAATATAATCACACAAATCGTGGCGATATGAAACAGTTCCAATAACCAAATGTTAATTACTGTTGAAGGTGGTGATCTACTCTGGGTTAGCCTAAAGCTTAATTTAGTATTTCTAATTCAGTATCAAGTATGTCAATATCAACAAAATAACATGTAGAGAGAGAGACTGTCAAATCATTGAAAAAACTACATTCAGTAGACCCGGGATGGTGGACAGAATAAACCTCTATGCCCATTAATACAGTAGCTATGTGGAGAGAGTGGTAACATGTTTTGTGCTGGTTGCCCAGGGCAGCCCAAGGGGGATTGCATTAAAATTGCACAGTCCTTGTTCCAAAGTGAAAGACCATGTATCATAGCTCACACACTGGTGGGTTGCATCAGTCAATCACTTCTCTCTATTTCTCCTTCTTTTGCCCCAGTTATTTCTCTGTCCGATAATGTCAATGGTTGAAGGGTGTGGACACTCAGTGAATAGGACACTAATAACACAATTTACTGGCAGATCACCAGCAGTAAACTCCAGTATGTGAGGTATATTAGTATAGAGGCCCTATTCTGGCCATGCACACTGGCATTGGCACATAACATATCCAAGACCGTGCTAAAAAAAAGTGATTTGAAACACAAGCTCAGTAACCACATTTTAGCTTCCAGTAGTACTGTATATCCAGCATTATGTGTCTTCCAGTAGTACTGTATATCCAGCATTATGTGTCTTCCAGTAGTACTGTATATCCACATTATGTGTCTTCCAGTAGTGCTGTATATCCAGCATTATGTGTCTTCCAGTAGTACTGTATATCCAGCATTATGTGTCTTCCAGTAGTACTGTATATCCAGCATTATGTGTCTTCCAGTAGTACTGTATATCCAGCATTATGTGATATTTGTTTATTTCCATAGGTCAACTACCTTAATATTAATATGGGCTTTCATACTCTACTTATAACTCTACTACTATATTAATATGGACCTTGATACTGTACTCATAACTCTACTACTATATTAATATGGACCTTGATACTGTACT
>JACXGM010028942.1:0-13847 GCA_016801145.1 Umbra pygmaea
ACACTCAATACACTCAATACACTCAATACACTCCAACTCTCTCAATTTCTCAATTTCTCAATACTCTCTCAAATCTCTCAGTCAAGGTCTCAAGCATTCGAAATGTTTGTGTTTGATGCCTCGTTTTATACCCGATACGTCAGTGTTTTTGACAAGTGCGACACAGGTATCGTTCAATGTCACATGACAAAGTGTTTCGCCGACACTTTGTCATGTGACCAGCAGTGTTTTTGAAACACGTCTCGATACGTTGTTCCGATGCAGTGATGTGTCGAAAACATAGAGACAGTTTCGACACTTGAGTGTCGAGCGCCCATCACTAATTCTGCCTTGGATTATTCTGTGCCTTAGACCTTGGAGATACATACCTGTTTGAAAAATAAACATTGTTCTTTTTCACATTTGAGTGAATCATTACATTTATGTTTTGTGAAAAAAAATTACAAATAGGTGACTCATGCCACAATATAGTTATAACAAAAAGTAATTTTCTTTTCAATTTTTTATTGCTCTGTATTTTTAATAACAGACAATATGAAAAAAATGACAAACAATGAGAAATACAAGGTCAAAAATGGTCTATAGAAGCATTAATATGCTTACAGAGAGGACCTCCTCATCAAGGTAAATAACTTTTACCACGGTGCCTTACTAGTGATGGGTAGTTCGATTCTTTTTACTGAATTGTATCTTTGAATCTCGTTCATTCAAATGAACGAATCATTTTGATTCGTATCGTTCATTTGCGAATGCACAGATCGAAATGAACGAAAAGAACCAGTATACTGATCCGTACCGTATGTACTGGATCATAGAAATAAGCCTTCGCAAAAAAGAAGGAAATAACGAAATTAATTAACCATATAATGGATCATAGAAGTAATGCACCTGCGCAAATCCCAAAAAATTTTAGGTAATGAACTAATCTCATACGACGTCTGGTAGAAAGTTTTACATTTGAGGCAACAAAATAAGTGTATGTCAAGTGTGTTGTTCATTTCCATCCCGCAGCCTGAACTTTATATTATTCAAACATTTGTTCATTTGAGGCAGTGCGCATAGGCAAAATGTTACAGCCTACCGTATAATCAATTCATTATAACAAAGACGTTCAGTGGCCAAGCAGTAATACGGATACATACGTGTGTAGTAAACCCTATATTTTAAATATCCAGCATCATATGACTTCGTAACAATTAAAATAAAGCTTAAAATATTTATTTTGTACATAATCCTGTAATAGAATCAACAGATCCATATGTAAACTATGATAAAGGTGCATTTGTCAAATTAGTAATTTGTTCGGACTAGTTTAGCCAGTCTACAGTGATGAGCAAACATGTGCAAATCCAATAACAACATCTTATTGAATAATAGAGTAATGTGCCTGCCCCAAAATGAACGATCCAGGTACTAGTACCGAGCAGTATACTGGATAATAGAAGTAGTGCGCCTGTGCGAAAAAGAACGAAATGAACGACTCATGTACCAGTATCGGGCAATGTACTAGTACGACATACTAGTACCGAGCAGTATACTGAATCATAGAAGTAATGCGCTTGCGCCAAAAAGAACAATATGAACGACTCATGTACCAGTACGGAGCAGTATACTGGATCATGGAAGTAATGTGCTTGCGCCAAAAAGAACGATATAAACGATTCAGATACTAGTACCGAGCAGTATACTGGATCATAGAAGTAATGCACTTGCGCAAAAATGAACGATTTGAACGATTCAGATACTAGTATTGAGCAGTATAATGGGTCATAGAAGTAATGTGCCTGCGCGAAAATTAACGAAATGAACAATCCAGTATGAAGCGTACGTACCGGTCTTTTAAAAGATTTGTTCAAAATGAACGAATCGTTCATGAATCGCCCATCACTATCCCTTACTACACCTATAGTAAGGGGCGCGTTGGACAGACATTCAGTTTTTGCGCTCTTACTGCATCGTCATTTTTGGTGATTTTGAGTTGATTAAAACTGTAAAACTTAATTCTTAATTAGCTATACAAACTAAACCTAAAAGTGGAAGAAATCAAGGAATTGCCACGGAGTTATTGAAGGTAACATCTGCAAAAACCGACGAACGTCAAACATCAAGCTGACTTCACCGTGCTGTCCTGACGGTTTCGGTGTCGCGGTGGTGCTGCGAACCACACGGTGAATGAAGTTACTGCTTGGACGTCATATGTTACGGGATTTTTCGGAGTAGTGGTTCAAATGGAAATGTAGTTAATGGTTTGAAGCACATTTCGAAACTTCAGTGTCCAACTGCCATAACCTCATCGTAAATAGCCATCTTTGTTGTGACTGTGACCGACTGGCCGGTAGCATGTAGATTCAACCGATGCAGTATAATGCTAACCAACCAATGGGCAGAAGTTGACACCTTAAGACACAGCCCCTTCTCATTTGCATTATGATGCAGAAATGCATACAGAAACGTAAAAAGGACAGGGAGAAATAAATAGCGTTGAAGAAATAAATAGGGTAAAAAAATACAAAGGAAGAATAAAACAGACAAAAATATTATAATATACACATAAATTAAATACATACATTTAAAAAATAAGCAATTACTAAATAAAGTTGAAGATTATGACGGACAATAAATAAATAAGGTTATTATTACAAAGGTGAATAAATAAAGAAGCTAATTAAAAGTGATATATACATTCATGTCTCATTGTATAATTTAATTACTACCTACATTTATTTATTTACTGTATTTATTGTGCAATTAATCGTATGCTTATTTTTTTTTTTTACATTTATTTATTTATATATTTATTTCTTATTTTGGCTGACTTGGTCCTCCATACACAGAAGCCTTTAGTCAGATCACGTGTGGCATGATTACGCTCACAAACTATACTGAATTTACAGCCACCCAATCAGCACACAAGGAGTCGCTGAAGAGCGACATGGTAAGGTAGATGATACAGTTTATCTATCCCATATCCCTGGCAGTGCTATGCCAATTTGTGCTGCCTTGTACTGGATGTCCAGGGAAAGCCGGAAAACCCATAGTCAGGCTCGAACCAGGGACTGGCATGGTGTAGTTTGTCCTGCAAGACAGCGATTTAGCCCACTACGCCGCGCAGAACCCCCATTCCGAGAAACAATTCACAATAGTGACTGAATTTTCTAACTTTATCCTATAGGCTGGTAGTGTTAATCAAACAAAACCATTCTATTCCAACTGAGTTGGAGGAATTTTGCTTATGTCATGGGGTGCTGTAGTTAGCTATGTTACTTGCTGATCTTCTGGTAGATTGATTCTCTGCTTTGGGATCTGAAGCTCAAAGGTTGTAGTCAGGGGTGGACTAGGACCAAAAATCGGCCCTGGCATTTTTTTGAATGGTATAAAAGATTGCGCAGCTTACATACCAGAAGATGGCGTACGGCCAAAACTGGAAAAGTACATACGCACAGAAGAATTCACATGTATAAAACCGGTCGTACGCCAGGTCCTGCGCACCTTTCCTTTATAAATCACAATCAACGTGAGATTGACCGCACATGAACGAGCCACTGATCCCGCCTTGCCTCCTCCCCTAAATGAATATGCAGATGCAGGCCTTTCGGCTTAACTTTTTTCCACAAATGCAAAAATCTCATAAGATAAAACAATTTTGCACATTTGAATTAATATGTATTAATCCCAGGCCAAGAAGATCATACTACCATTTTCTCTAGAGCTATTGTTAGCCAGTCTACAGACAATTGAAATGCTATAGCATCTCGCCTGCTGTCCGGCCCGGTATAATTCGCATTCTGATAATAATATGCCTGTTTGAACAAAATTGGAATTGTTTTCTAAAATGTTATATTTACATAACCTAAATAATTACATAGCCTATATCACCTTGAATTTACCCTATAATCAATATCCGATCATTGCAAATTATTTTTTAAACGTCCTGACATGCCATTCAAACCTGCATTAAACCTACATTTCTTTTGTGTTCCATTTTCAAAACAGCCGAAGTCACAATCATATTTTGCAACTTTAGATCTTCCCTCTTTATATGTTTTACCATTATGCTAAATATTAATCTCTAACATACTACAAGAACTGTTCGCGTCAGGTGAGAATTTAATAATGCGGCTCGTTGGGAGAATATCAATCTCATATTGGTGTTCTTTAGATGTGGAGAAGTGAAAATATATGTTATTTTTTATATTTCATCTTTTCATCATTCATTATGAACTGCTTCATCTTGTTTTTAAACATATAGGCTACGTTAGTAACCAGTGTTGTATGCAAGTTATGTTTTACTGACCATTGTCCCGTAAACGTCCCAAAGTCGGTTATGAACCGTCCCAGACATATTTTTATACTAGCTATATAAAGCGGGACGCCTTGTATTTCGAGCCCTGGCCGAAGCAGCCATTGCGCATCAAGTATAACATCATCTTTTATAGGCTACACCTAATTTCCCAGACCTTGATCACTTATTTACACATAATCCACGAGATCAATTGAGCTTCACAAGTGAGTGATTTTGCCCACTTGTTACTGCAATTCATCCTTGGGAGGTGGATCGGTGCGTCATGCCTCCGGTGCGTTATGGATGAGCCAGAGTCAGGCTCACAGAGACAATTGTATTTTCCGATGCCAATCTTGTAGTTGCACAGCACAGCGAGTAGCCTATATATTTAATCTGTGGTAAGTAATCCGTGCTGTGTGCAATATTAACCATATACAGAGGTTGACATTCATTTTCTAAATGATTTTGTTGTTCGTTTGACAACCTCAAGTAGGCTATAACAGAAGTGGTGGCAGATTAAGGTAGGCCCTAATAGCATTTCCCATGTGGGTTTTGGGATTTTGATGTGAGTCATCCACATCAATGATCAAACTTTTATTAGCGGATGTAATTATGTTTTTAGAATAGTCAAAGTCATACACGTATGACAGTAACTGTAGTGGAAACTTTATTTATGTTTGGTGAGTTATGTCACTTTTCAGTTAGAATTTGTCATGTTACAGAGCAAGACAAGACTTTGTGTACGGCCCGCACATTCTCACGTCTGCTCAAAAGTTTCTGTGACGGCCCACATATTCTCACGTCAAGTAAATTTTTATACATCACACAGTGTGCGTGGAAACCAGCGTACGCAAGCTTTTCGTGCGTACGCCACGTTTGTACACGAGGCCCCATGAGAGGACATCTTGTCTGTGTGTGTGTGTGACAGAGAAGGATGGTAAAAGATTAAAAAGGAGCAATTTATAAACTGACATGAGAAAGGATGATCCGATGATCACTGTTTTCCAAACAAAGTGATGTTGAATACATTTTAAAAACAGAAAAGTCAAAAGTAGCCTACTGCCGAAAACTTTTGTGTCAATTTGACACATTTCGCAGCGTCCCCCTTGAAGGGCCTGTTAATTTCTCTCACGCAGCTTCTCTGCACCTGTTTTTCATTTCTTCTCCATGATCACACTGAAACTGCATGCAGCAGGCAGGCAGACAGTGTTGCCAGATGCCTGCTAGTTTATCCAGCCCAAAACATTGTCAAATACTGTGAAAATGCCTAAAGAAATGGCCAGAATTGTTTTGGCTTGTTTATCATTTAAAGGTACAATATGAAGTTTTCCAAAACAATAACAAAAGACGTACTTTGCATTAAAAAAGCAAACATCACTATACCTATATTATATATATTTATTAGTTGTGTACTTACATTATCCTAAATGTTTCCACCAACTTTCAAACCCAGAAAAATGTATAGTTTGAATATAGTTCGAAGACACGGGACAATTCATTTTGTCTTCCGTCAATGGCGTCATATAATCTTTGACTTCTCTAGTTGCTCTTAATTCCAGGGAACCACCAAACATAACATGAATAAAGTTATAATATTTTTAACAATACATGACTTTGTCAGTGAAAATTTTCTGCCAGGAGACGCTAGATTAGAAGGTTGTCATTGATGACGATAACAAAACCCATAATTCCACGCTACTTCCCGACGTCATCCAAGTACATCTTTTGCTCTTGTTTTGATTGAGAGACCCCTAGCGATCAAAATGACATATTGTATGTTTAAACACATTAAAATCATTAACAATCTTTAAAATGACAAATATTTCCACTTAGCTTATCCGATTTCAGAAACAATATTCAATCAAATGAACGCAAAAGTAGGCTACACTGACCTCAGTGTCAGACTATTCTACTATTAAACTATAAACTTATGTTACAGAAAATAATGCGATCAACTTAGGCTATCAATGAGTCTGTTTATTGTCAATTAATGTTGTTTGGAACAACATTAAAAGCATTCAGTACCATAAAAACATTGAGTGGATATAGCCTATGGACATACAAAATAACACAATTTAACATTTAAATTATTTGATTATAGAACAGCGTTGTTGACTCTTTGTAGAGGCAGTGCATTCATGACTGGCGCGCCAACTCTAGGATACACAGAAAATATTTTCATAATCTTACGCCAAATATTATAGGCAAACTTGTGTTTGACTGTGATTTAGAACAATTCATTAATACCAAGGCCTAAGCTATTCCCTGAGACAGGCAGTTAGACCTAGTTTTCATGAAAATCGTGTTGAACATAGGCTATAAGTTGTTACTTAGAACAGTGGTGTCAGTGCACTCTTTGCAGAAGCAGTGCTTTCATGCATGGCAACTCTATACATAACAAATATAGGCTAAAGGCAAACTTGGGTTTGACACTTGTGATTTATAACAATTTATACCAAGGAGTTAAGCTCTTCCCTGAGACAGGCAGTTAAACCTATAGTTTTCATGAAAATCGCATTGAACATATTATTTAGAACAGGGGTGTCAGTGCGCTCTTTGCAGAAGCAGAACGTTCATGCATGGCGGGTCGTCTCTACCCAAAAATATATATATATTTTCATGCACCAAATATAGTAGCAAACTTGAGTTTGACACCTGTGATTTACAACAGTTAGGTCTAAACCCATAATGGTATAGTCTATATTTCCTGAGACAGGCAGAAGGGCCTAGAGTTTTGATGAGAATCGCTTTACATAATTGTTGTTTAGAATAATTTGATTAACACGATAACATGAACAATGGTGTGTTGACTGAAATTGCTGAGCTAGGTTATTCCCTGTCAGACAGTTAGGAGTGTGAGTTTTCATGAAGAACGCTTTGAACAAATGTTATTAAATAATATTTTGATTAACACAAAAGCACTAGTATATACTACATTCAAATTTCCTCAACAACTGTTGGGGCAGACGGAATGTAGCCGATGTCAAGCCATTATGCGCTAGACCTGTGCATAAACCCTGAAAGAAGGGTTAAGTCCATCCTGTTTCGTAGGTCATCTTTCAGCAGTGTAACTTGAGAAAATGCTCTTTCAACTGGAGCATTGGATATGGGGAGGGTGAGCAATATTATTGCACCAAAAGCTAAATCCTGGAGACAGTGGTTTTCTTCAGCATCTTTAAATGATTCCACTGCAAGCCAAAATGCGTCAATGACCAGGTTGGTTTGAAAAACAGTGTGTTTGAGGTGCGGGTGGTGCTCGCGTGCGTGACGTGAGCTGAAGGTATTGGAAGTGTCTGTTGTAAGTTTAGGGGGCACATCAGCCAGAGCTGTAGTGGGTGTGTGTCATTTTTGCACGCAAAACAGATAGCAAGACCACCCAATTGGGCGCGAAACCACCCAATTGGGCGCGAAACCGCCCAATCTGGCAACCCTGCAGCCAGAATTCCCAAACACGGTGCTATTTAAGCTATGATTGGGCCAGTCCAGTGTCAATTAAGAAAACAACCAATGCAGGCGCAGTTCTAGAAGGGGGCAAACACGTTCGCCTGGCAACACTATGTTATGTCAGCAACACTAACTCTGATTTGCCCTTTCAGAATAATAGCACTCGTAATTCATTGCAATAATCATTGTTAATTCATTGCAATAGATACTGGGTCTATGTTCATGTGTTGCTAAAATTACTCTATTGTTGGATAAAACAGACTCTAGTGAATGTTTTTCAAATGTAATCATGTTTTCACATGAGACACTGACAATATATCCAATCAATTTCTGTGTACAACATATTTGTTACTGTTTTCAGTGAAACCTTGTAATTGAAAATATATTAAATCATATACTCTTGTTTCTTTACACACACTACAATTGTATTTGGTTACAATTCACTAGCTTTGTCATGACTTCACAATGATTATTGAAATGAATTAAAACAAGTGCTGTTATTCTGAAAGTCAAAGTCTGTGTTGTTGACATAACATAGTTTTGTGCCAGGTGAATGTGTTTGCCCCCTTGCTAGAACCGCGCCTGAACCAATGGGCAGCTGAGCTACATGTTTCATGGGCCGTGTCTGTCAGAAAAATAAAAACCTATGTGATATTTTTGACTAAAGTGTTTTGGCCCAGCAACCCAGTGTCAATTGAAACAACAATGGGCTGTCGATCTAGGCCTTTTGGGCCGGTTCATGGGCCGAAAAAAAACTTTTAAAAAAAGTTGGCTCACCAGGAAAGTGCCCGGTATGCCAGATGTCCAGTCTGCCCTTGGTTGCAGTGCAGTGAGAACATGCTCTTGAAGATTATCTTTTGATTCAATAAGCAGGAAAGAGTGTGACTGTGTCCACCTGGGCTGATGAGAGATAAACAGGAGAGCTCCTTGGGATTATATTCCCAGGTTATATCAGCATCATCTCTTCAGATTATATCCATAAAAACATCCTTGTATTATATTTTGTGTGCTTATTTTATTAATACTTTGAGCTAGTTCTTAGAAAAACCTCTATCCCAGGCCTGCTTAAAGGTAATCTTCTTCCACTTGAGCTTTTAAAATGTTTGGGTTCTCTGTCTTTCGAAACCCATTCTCCTCTGATATCTTCAATAAGGGTTATTGTGCTACTGGAAGGCTGATAGGCAGAGACTTTTCTTTCCTATTCCCCATTTTTGTAATCATCTATGAGAGTTATTGTGTATAAAAGGAAAATTGGGTGTCCTTTTTAAATAGAGTGCACAGTCAGTTCTGCCAGGAAATTTCACCGTAATGTCCTCGATTGTGGGGGACTTGCGTTCAAGGGGCTAGACTTGCACCCAGAAGTTGAAGCTTCTATGGGGAGATTCTGAGGCTAACAAGGCTTCATCCAGTCATTTATACTGCCTATGCTTTCATCTTATGCTGACTTATCGAGTAGTCTGATGTTGTGGAACTGTTTTCTTTACATAGACAGTATAAATGAATGGATGAAACCTTGCCATTCATTCCTATGAAGAGAAAGTGAAGTCAATTAAAAGCACTTTTCCCATCATGCCTGAGCGTACTGTGCAGCCTCACACTAAGCGTGATGACGTAATGTGACGTGAGCAACGTGTCTGAATGTTGTAATTTTTCTCATAGCTTTTCCAAGAGAAATCTGAATCATTCCGAATCTTGCCTCGTGCAGAAACGGAGAGCGTGAGTAGGAGTTGTCCATGAGCGTAGGAGCAGGAGTAACTTTTGGTAAGTATTCTGATTAATTATTTTGTCATTTTTTATTATGTTGTCATCCTCCACCTCCCCTCGATTGCCTGCGAGCTTCTCCTGGACTACACAGTAATTACTCTACTGTGCGAGGGTAGGTCACGTGGTTATGACACAATAGTTAGCAAATTTTTACAAAAACGGATGCTACAGGGCCGTAACGTGAGATACAATGTAATGGAGCCTTTTATATGTTGTTGTGTTTCTTTAATAATAATCAATGGACAAATACAGTCATTAAATGCTTCAGATGTAAATTGATTCGCTGTCCAAGTAACCCTAAAATGAATGGGAGTCTAGGGAATGCTAACAAAGATCATGCCTTGTTAGCCTCAGAATATCCCTATAGAAGCTTCAACTTCCGGGTGCAAGTCTAACCCCTTGGTTTTTTACTTATCTTCCCTCTAGCCTACTAGCATTCTGCTAGTAGCACTGAAGTGATATTATAGGTTTGGCATAATTAGAACAATTTCAGAATCAAAGCCTGGAGGTTTATGAATATTGAGGTGTATAAATCCTTGATTAGAATGGTGCACACTAAACTAAGGCCCAGTTTATCATATGTAGCATGTAGACTAAGTTAATTATGTGGCAGTTAATACTAATGAATTGCTTGTGTTAAAATTAAATACATTACATACATGCCCTGCTTTTTTTTGCGGTTTGCTATTGTAGCTTCCCGGTAAGCGTTACAAATTACTTCTCGGTCCCGATGTTTCAAAATAAATGTCTGCGGTTTCTCTGGAGTTTCGTGTATTTGTGCATTTGTCACATGGGTTATTAGATAGCCGTGATTTCAAACATGTTCCATTATTATGGTGTATGGTGGTGCCCATGTGGTTTCCTGCATTTAGTGTTCTGTAATGCAAAAAACACTAAATTATTTATATTATGTTTATGCATAATTGCTTTTCTAATGTCATGTTTTTGGTAATGTAATGTATGACAAGAGGTGCGATGTTGGCTTGATTGTTATGTATGGGTAGGAACCGACCAAGGATGACTGAAAGTATCGCACCTCTAGTATGTTGTTGTTATCTTCCTTTCCTGATACAGGATGAATTAATGTTATCTCTACCCCTCCCAGACAGGTGAATGGTATCTCAGTGGGCCTTCTTGGTATTTTGATTGATTGATTTTACTTGACCCATTTTTGTTATAAGATAGAATACAGCTTTGCACCATATATTAATAAAAACAAAACAATAACACAGTAAAGCCCTGGGGCTTATTTCCATTGTGGTCCATTGGGGAGGAAGCAGACCAAATGGCAGCAGATCAAGCATCAATCATCACATCCATATATTAAATAGATCCATCTTTAGATTTCCTGGCAACCTGTTCCATAGGCTTGTTGCTACAGACAAAAAGGACTCCTCACCTAAATTACTCTTAACTCTAGGAGGTACAAAATGAGTAGAGCTGCCCCTAGTGGAGAAGCTGTGAACCTCTCACTCTGTTAAATTAATTGATTAAATATTTGGGGACAGCCCCATGCACATTCCTGTGTACGGTGGCCCTAAGAAGGACACAACACACAACAAAAAGACAACACGTGCAAATAGACTACAACACGCAATATAAAGACAACACGTGCAAATAGCACACAACACGCAACATAAAGACAACACATGCAAATAGCCCACAACACGCAACATAAAGACAACACGTGCAAATAACACACAACACGCAACATAAAGACAACACGTGCAAATAGCACACAACACGCAACATAAAGACAACACGTGCAAACCCCAGCTAGGGGTTTGGTCCTGGTCAAGACAATCTCCTGAACTCCAAACTGAATGTCAGAATGGGAAAGAAAGGTGATTTTGAGCGTGGCATCCCAAGTAAAAAAAAAGTATATTTAAATGTACTTGAATAGTATTTTATTTATCCTAAATATACTTCTAATATATTATTTTGGTATGTATATTTTGAAAGTATACTTCAAATATACTTAAATATATTAAATACATACTTATGGTTAAACATAAGTATACTAGAAGTATAATACTGGAGTATAATTTAAATATACTTTTTTTTACTTGGGATGGTTGTTGGGGCCAGACGGGTCGGTCTGAGTATTTCACAATATGCTCAGTTACTGGGATTTTCATGCACAACCATTTTTAGGGTTTACAAAGAATGGTGTAAAAAGGGAAAAACATCCAGTATGCGGCAGTCCTGTGGGCGAAAATGCCTTGTTGATGTTAGAGGTCAGAGGAGAATGGGCCGACTGCTTCAAGCTGATAGAAGGGCAACTTTGACTGAAATAACCACTCGCATTTGTGAAGCCACAACACAGCACAACCTTGAGGTGGATGAACTACAACAGCAGAAGACCCCACCGGGTACATCTCATCTCCACTACAAATAGGAAATAGAGCCTACAATTTGCAAGAGCACACCAAAATTGGACAGTTGAAGACTGGAAAAATCTTGCCTGGGTCTCGACTTCTGTTGAGACATTCAGAGGGTAGAGTCAGAATTTGGCGTAAATAGAATGAGAACATGGATCCATCATGCCTTGTTACCACTGTGCAGGCTGGTGGTGGAGGTGTAATGGTTTGGGGGATGTTTTCTTGGCACACTTTAGGCCCGTTAGTGCCAATTGGGCATCATTTAAATGCCACGGCCTACCTGAGCATTGTTTCTGACCATGTCCATCCCTTTATGGCCACCATGTACCAACTCAATAGAGCATCTTTGGGATGTGCTGGAACAGGAGCTTCGTGCCCTGGATATGCATCCCACAAATCTCCATCAACTGCAAGATGCTATACTATCAATATGGGCCAACATTTCTAAAGAATACTTTCAGCACCTTGTTGAATAAATGCCACATAGAATTAAGGCAGTTCTGAAGGCCAAAGGAGGTCAAACACAGTATTAGTATGGTGTTCCTAATAATCCTTTAGGTGAGTGTATATATTCAACTGAGTGCGTTATAAAAGTAATTAATAGTTAACAATGCTTTTTCAAATAACTGTTTGTAATTAAGAGTGCTGTTCATTTATCTTTTTTCTATAGCTTTAAATATTATATATTTCTCACTTACAATGTGTTTTTCCATTCAGCAACAGTCTGGATAATTGGAGACAGCTATGTCCGGCATGGGGCCGAGAGAGCAGCAAAAGACCATGGGGAACACACTTGGCATTGAAGATGTTTACACCTATCAGTTCGGCTGGGGTGGAAGAGCTTTCTCCCTTTATTTTTCCAGTCCCTACAAGGACAAGCAGCCCCGGATGTCCTCCTTGTTCACTGTGGTGGGAATGACCTGGGAGATGTCAAGGGCGTCAACCTCGTCGCAGGAAAAAAGGAGGACCTGAATCACATCCACCTGCAGTATGAAGTTCATCTTCTCTGGCATCACCCAGAGATGCTGGTGGAGGGTTGTTGCCAATCCGGGGAATTTCAATGTGAAATAAAGGTCTTTAAAGCTACATGTGTTATTTTTCTGAACTATAGGAACATACACAATATTGTAGTCATACAAGAATATTTTGGTCATTTTATACTGTAGAATTTGTAATTGATTAAGTTTCTTTCTATTTTGGCTTTAATCAACATAAATATAATTTTTTAAATGTTACGATACTTGATTGTGTACAAAGAAGGATCAGGAAAATGTAGTTTGTACTTGTGTCTTTATGTACTGTCAATTTTAATCACCATGAAAACACTTCACCTTAATCCTTAACCCTCCCGCTGTCCTCCGGGGTCAAAATGACCCAGGAGCGATCCTCGACACTTGCGCTGTCCTCCGGGGTCAAAATGACCCAGGAGCGATCCTCGACACTCGCGCTGTCCTCCGGGGTCATTGTGACCCGGCCGCAGGAACGAGCGCTAGAACGGGCCGGCGAGGGGACCCATCATAAAGAGACAAGTAAAGACAAGGATGTAACCACGATGATGATGTTGAGAATTATATTCTATATAATCATGTTTAAATACAGTTTGAACAGTTTGGAATGGTATTACTAGATGAGAGAGTTATATGGCTATTAGTTGAGGCCTTTAGGAACATTCTAGGACATATAAACAGACAGGGAGGATGTTCAGGGTCAAGACAAGACTTTCCTTTAGGAGAGGAGACGAAGGAAGCAAGGCCAACGATGACGTAAGACAGAGAGGGCCCTTACAGCCGTATACTATAACATCAGAATAAGCTTTAGCTTATGGCTTAGGACTTATAACTTATAACTCTGTTATATATTAGACAGCTTATAACTATATGAACTATTGTAGGTTAGACTGTAATTCCATCACAGGTCTAATACATGGAGATCCCATTCAGACTATTAGAACAGGACATTTTACTGACAGGACATTT
>JACXGM010028943.1:0-13961 GCA_016801145.1 Umbra pygmaea
CCTAAGAAGGGACCCCCTCACCCCATACTCCCGCAGCACCTCCCACAATATCTCCCGGGGGACCCGGTCATACGCCTTCTCCAAATCCACAAAACACATGTAGACAGGATGGGCATACTCCCAGGCCCCCTCCAGGATCCTTGCGAGAGTAAAGATCTGGTCCGTTGTTCCACGACCAGGACGGAATCCACATTGTTCCACATTGTTCCTCCTAGAACATAACGTTCCTATAACCCTTTTTTTCTTGTGTTCCGACAGGTGAAATTTGGGGATTATTTAGTCCCTCGCACCGCAGTTCCTATAACCATTTTAGCTCCTACTACAGAGCAGGGTCTTTCCCTTTTCCCTTTTTCTTAGGTCTATGTTGATTGGTCCAATTTATAAATTACTTCGTTTGTCTGTTGCGTATAATACTACATATTATGCTGGAGCCTTCATCTTTTGTGTTTCTGTGTTAAGTACCTACTCAATTTCTATGACTCCAGCCTAGTTTTTAAACGCTGTGGTTCGAACTCCATTATTAGGACATTATCAACACAACATAATTCAATTTTTTTTTAATGGATGTCGTTTTCAGCTTCGTAATCTGAATGAACAGCAAGCCGCTGAAGGAACCAGGAAAACAATCAGCTCATCCGCATAGACATAAGATGATTTACACACTTATCTCCAAGCGTCACTTTCTTACCCCTCCTACCATTTCCTATGTCCACTTGACCAGTGCGAATGCAAATAGCAAAATGGTGCAAAGCACCGAGCCTATGGCAAGCCATTTTTACTTTATTTCCTAAAGTACTAGTGACTATTTTAAAGTTATTATTTAGTTACTAGTAACCAGGGCAGCTGATGGGGGGGACAACCGGGAATGTTGTCCCGGGCCCAGTCCTGTTTTTGTACAGTCATTTTTTTTGTGGGGGGCCCTAAATGTGGAGTTTGTCCCAGGCCCACAGATTCCTGTCGGCGGCCCTGCTAGTAACTATTCCAATATTTTCTAGTATCTATTCCAGTAACTATTCATTAGATTCTGGGAACTATTTTTTAGTTACTAGTAACATAATTATTCATACATGTTTCAATTTCTTTTTAACTCGTAAAAATGACTACTTGATAGTTCAATTTCAAATGTTAATTTCTAATAACAATACAACTTTTACTAGTAAAACTTGGAATAGATACTGATAACAAATGTATAAGTATTAGTATCTAATAATTAGATACTAGTAAAACTGAAGTAGATACTTGTAACTATTAGAATAGATACTAGTACGTAATGAATTAGTACTAGAATTTATCGGAATAATTACTTGTAACTAAAGGATATGTATTTAATGAATATTTACTAGTAAACTGGAATAGATACTAGTATCTAAATAATAAGTACTAGTCACTTTGTTACTAGAATGTTTTTCGATATAAATGTTAAAACGACTTGCCATCCAAGCCTCCAGTGTCTATAGCATTAAGCTGCAGACCCGACCCACCTCTTACCACCACCGCTGGCCCTCATATCCATTTCGTCATTTTATCTCCCACTCAAAATATCTGTGGTTAAATAGATTATGTGTTGACGGTAAAAACTACAGTAATCTTTCCTTTTCGTTACGGGGGGGCTGTGGTGCTGCAGCTGGATACCACTACTACAGTGTGCTGGTTTCTGTAGTTACTGACAAATAGCTGGAGAATCCATTTAAATGGCTGCCTTCTCAAAATGTTTAGTTCATACTGGAATCACACCTTATTAATATTTAGTAGGTTTGAGGAGTAGATGTGAGCATTTATTAGATAGTTTACACACACGGGCTAGTATACCTATTGCCAGTATTCCGAAAAAATTTTAGCCCATTACTTATGAGCAATGGCCTCCAGTTGAGTAATATGCCTGGGTTTGCGTGCTGCAACCACCTTCCTCCAGATATTTTCTATGGGGGTGACTGTGATGGCCACTAGATTCTTCCAGGGCTTCTGCAACCAAGCATTGGTGAAATCTGAGGTAAGCTTGGGATCAT
Source organism: Umbra pygmaea (assembly GCA_016801145.1). NCBI lineage: Eukaryota > Metazoa > Chordata > Actinopteri > Esociformes > Umbridae > Umbra > Umbra pygmaea. Next base: position 2,007 of record JACXGM010028943.1, read on the forward strand.
TGTCCTGTTGGAAGGTCCAATGACACCCAAACTTCAGCTTCCGCACAGACATCACATTTTCTCCTAGACTTTCCTGATACTTCAATAAATACATCTTGCCTTCCAGACCCTGCAGGTTTCCTATGCTAGAGGATGCAAAGCAGCCCTAGAGCATCACCGAGCCACCAACATGATTGACTTTGGACAGTGTTCTTTTCAGCATAAGCTTAATTCTTCTTCTTCCTCCAGACACACTGCTGATCCATCGTGACAAAATGTTCCAGTTTTGTTTCATCGCTCTAAAGAAAAGAATCCCAAAAACTGTGGCTTTTTTATATGATTTTCAGCATATTGGAGCAGACTTTCTTGTGCTTTTGGGTCAGTAGTGGTGTACATCTTGGAGTTCTGGCATGGAAATGTTCTGTGTTCAGTATGTGCCTTACTGTGCTCACTGAAACCTCAGTGCCTGCCGCCATCAGGTCTTGCTACAGGTCTTTTGCAGTCACTTAAGGGTTTTTCTCAACCTGCAATCTCAGAAATTTGGTTGCAGCCATTGATAGCTTCCATTTTCTGCACCATCCATGTAGTATAACCACTGTTCGCTTAACTTTGAACTATGATTTCAACGGTGTCTCTGGGAACATTCAGTGCCTTCTTTGTCTTTTTGTATCCTGTTCCTTGTTTGTGATGGGCAATTATCTCTTCTATTAATTTTTTGTACCACTCTTTTGACTAATCCATGTTTCTCACATGTAGTCAAACATGACACTCAACAAACCTCTAGTTGGTTCAGGTATTTCATGTGTTCCAGCTCAAGCACACCTGGTGAAACTAATGAAGCCCTTGATTAGTTGCATCGGGTGCGCTTGAGACAACACCAGTTTTGCATATTTGTGCTGTTGTGAGGGACTCCATTCAGGGGTTTTAATAATATTCATGTGTTGTATTTTCAATTGGATTTTGGGGAAACCACTTGATGCATTTGTGTTGAGCCATTTCAATTGCTTACAATAAACCCTCAATTTTTTGATTGCAACTGTAAGCAGTATTTATAGTTATTTGTTACGGAGTTCAACAGCAGGCACTTCGGCTAATATTTGATAGGATAGTTTACTGGTTGACAAATAACAAAATGTGTTCACAAATGTAATTATTAAGGTACACACAGTATAAGAATATCCCCATTTCAAAGAATGCCCAAGATGTTTCTGTACCAACATTTTTACTGCTATATTTCCTTATGGACAGTCTGTCTTTCTGCAGCCTGAGACTTCTCTTTCTGAGGTGCTGTTCTGGTGGTTACCTGACCTTGATGACGATAAAGGGAAAATTAAAAAAGGTCATTCGAAGAATGCGGTCAGAGAGAGGCCCCTGAAGGGCCTGAGAAGCAGGTCCACACCCGAGAGACTTGTCAGAGACAGAGAAAGGCAAAAAGGCTGGCGGGCCAGGAGGAGGGATGAGGAGAAAATGAAGAGCAGAAGAAAACAGGCCAAGCTGACATTGGAGGATGATAAGGAGGATGAAATAGAAAAGGAGGAAGTTAAACCCAAGAATATACAAAAGACAAATAAATTTAAAAACACCAAACCGTAGAAATTCTAACAGCATGCTGTCTAACAAAGCAATTCAGGATATTCAACAGTATTTATTATCCTAATATATTAAATATGGAGGGGCACCATTGTGAACGCTGTCCTTTCTGTATACATTTATTTTACAACTAATATTCTGATTAATTGTAAGCCACTTATCCTATAATCATTTCTGTCACTTAAGAGTCAGACATTGAATTAGTAGAGCTCTGTGATTGACCGAAGTGATCAGAAATGTTTGTCAACATATGGCAAAGAAGGTAACAAAACTAAGTTCCATGATTAGTAATAGCGTGATTTCTTATCTTTCCAGAGATTGTTCTCATGAGATAGAAGTACCTTTTCAACATTTGGAAGCACTACAGCCATGTTGTCTGGGTGCTAACTCATTGTACGGAAAAGTAGGTTGTTTCAGTTGGCTTTACTGCTGGAAAATAGGTTTAATATGATCAGTAACACTGTATTACGTGTTTTAATGCATTTTATTAGCCATGGTGTCATCTGTAAGAAACTAATCCTGGATAATTTAGTCTTTGCGGTTAAACACTGGTCTATTCAGCGAAGCAGAATAAAGATCCAGAAACAAATCAATTTCCAAACTTTTTAATAAAAAAACATAATTTTCATACAAAAGCCTCAATGTTGCTTTTATAGAGTGTCTAAAACCATGGTCTCGATTACAAGCGTACCAATGAGAATACATGCATATGACCGTATTCTAAATGGTACGACAGAATGTTACGTCAGCATGACAGTGTCTTGACAGTGTTGTATAAAACTTGTTGAACACAGACCCTGATATACAACTAGCAAAGTATACACTGTTTCCTCCATCAGTAAGAAGCAGTACACCGGACAGTCCAAAGAGGGGGCACTGAAAAAGCAACTGGACAATCTAATAGTATGAGCTGGTCAGAGATCAGCTGTTTTGATGAGGAATCCCTCCATGACCATCAGAGGGGAGTGAGGGTCTCATCAGGGGGGGCATGCCCATTCCAGGACCTCCATGCTGCATCTGGGGGTGGTGCATCTGAGGGGGGCCGGGGGCACCAGGGGGCAAAGGGGGCAAATGCTGCATCCCCCCTGGAGGTGGAGGGGGCATGGTATCGTTTGGGGGTCGAGGCCCCATCCCACTCATCAGGGGAGGGGGGCGCTTCACACCCATGGGGGGTGCAGGTCCGCTGGGTGGGGCGAGGGCTTTCTCCATCTTGAAGTGGAACTGGAGAAAGAACTGGAGAGACAGGAAGGGGGCGAGTAGAGTTTACATTCAGACAGATTCTGTAAATACCCCGAATCTTCCAAAACCTTTCCAGGTAGAACAAAGGTATCAAACAGACTCCACAAAGTGCATAGTGTATATTTTTTCATTATTTCTCCTCTCAATTTATACTGAATTAAGACCTAGACAACCATGTAAAGTGAGCTACAAATTAATCCGATAAGTACAAGGCAAGAGGACCTACAGACACTGAGCCCTCGGTGGAATCGGTTTGACACCTGTGCGATAGACCACCCAGTGTACTCCTACCTGTTTGGTATCTCTGTTCCAGTGGGTCCAGAAGCGACTCTCACCTTTATCAATCTCTCTGCTCGGCACCTGCAGAAATACAGAGCAGGAAACAGCTATTCACAGAAGAACAGAACTCAACCATATGGTAATTAGTGACGCACGCAGCCCCCCACAACGAAACCAATGACAACTCAGATTCTGCTCAAAAGGCATTCTAACCAATAACGATGTGGAACAAACTTATATACCCTGTCATTATACCCTGATGAAGACATCGTGTCTGTCGAAACATTGTTGGGAATAGGTGTTTAGGCATCACAGTGCAGAGTGGGCGGATTTTCCCAACCTCGCCAACTAAGGTGGTTGAACATAAACTGTTAAAACCAGGGTTAAATTTGGATCAGCGCCTACAGAGTCTGAGCCTTGAAAACAATGGAAGCCAGGCAGGGCAGGGTCATTTGGCTATGAACATTTTCAGATACAGCAATGTATAAAGACAATCATATCAGCTGATCAACAGATATTAAAAGGAACTGCAAAAAAATTAAATAATCTCGTTCTCCTCTTTTCAGTACAGTTTAGCCTAAATCACAAATGTACAAAATATCAAACTGTTAGGTCAAAGACACACTCACCTTGAATGCGATGGTCTCATAGGGTTCAGCAGCTAGTAGGAGGTACTGCCAGCGACGGTCTGGGGGCTCAATGCGCTGTTCGTATGCTGACATGAAGCGATGTCTGGGCCCTATCCCCTCAGCTATCTCAGGGTAGTCGATCTGAGAAAGACAGTTCAAGTAACCAGTGGGTTCCAGGCACACAAATAGAAATTGCCTTTACTAAACTGATCTGAAAATATCTGATTCAGTCTCACCTGAAAAAGTAAAGACTGTTGACCGCTTTCTGGATCTCTCTGTTTTGTAACTGTATAAATAGAAAATAAATTAATACAGATTGCATCAGACTTTTCAGGATTAATTAAATCCTTAGGCTACATTTCCATAGAGGCCCAATTTGCAAAAATTCCAATTAGTAAACAAAAGCATTGCGTGCCACTCTTTCTTAGAGAGCTCAATATTGACCAGCAGCTAAAGCTCACCTTTGTATCCAGGCCGACCAATCTTCACAAACTTCTTGACCTCAACCTTAACCTTTTCAGGGGCTGGTTGGGCGGGAGCTTCTTTTGCTTCCTTGGCTGCTCTTCTTGCTCTGGATTCAACAAAACAATCACATGAGCAACACCAAACTACTGCATACACAGCTCACCAACTCAAAAGGTACTTACAAGTTAGTTTGATGCTTCTTTCCTTGTGTATGTGCCAGGTAGCTGCCCTGCAAAGCGATAGACAGTGTTAATTTTGTTCATTTAAAATTCCAATTGAACATCCAATAAAGAGAAGTTAAAGGACAATTCCGGTGCAAAATGAACTCAGGGGTTGATAACACATACCGAATCACAAACGCTGTGCTACGTGAGCTGAACTGTGAGCAAATTGTGTTTGATATTAGTTTGCATCGCCAGCTGTAAGTCTTCCTCATTGATCTACATGAATGACCGAAAAAACCTTGTGCCATGGGAGATTCCAAGTCACAGTTCAGCTCACGTAGCACGACGTTCGTGGTTCGACTGGTTGAGTCTGTTTTCCGAAGATGGCGGCTGCCTGTATACACGAACAGTAGCCTTTTAAACTCTATTTTTAGAAGTGCACTGTCTGTACACTTACAAAGTTCTTAATGCTGCGGTTTGCATGTAGGGACCCTCATTATGCTACCGTGGAAGTGTAGTACAATTTTGAGCCTTGTTAGTAGTATAAAATAGCAATTTATTTTTACTTCATCCATGCTCTCACAACTAGCGTTATAAGGTAATTATCAGTTCGCACTGAAACTGGGCATATTCCATTAGCATGAAAACAGATATAAAATAAAACGGTCGGTACCCATGTGTAATTAACCCCTAGGTTCATTTTGCATCGGAGTTGTCCTTTAATTATATGTTACTTTCTTACCTCGTTGTTGTGAAGTGTCAGACACAGTTTACACTCATAAGACCCCAGATGGTTTTTCATGAAATAGGGGTCCTTATTGATGTCGATGGTCTCCAGAGCTAGTTGACGTAGTCGCTCTCGCCGATCCCGGTTGCTTTCTGAAGAGGACGCCACCCCACCACTCCCCGTCTTGCCCCCAGCTCTGTGTTGGAAATCCATCTTTTCGGGGCTATGGATTCAACTACACTCCAAACACTCACCTCCTCTTACTGGACAATCGGTCCGGTGCTTCACTAACTGTATTGTAGCAGAAAAAAAATATTAAACCAATGCATAAAATGAAGCAAGTACATCACTATTCATGAAGTAAATAGAAAAGTACATTCACATTTTTTAAATGTTTTTTTTTCATTCTGAAAAGTGTGTATAGCCAAAGACATAAGACGGTTCATGCATACAGTAAATATTTTCTGTGCATTCTTGATTATTTGAGTTAGTCCACTGCAGTAATGTTAATATTAAATATGAAGTCTGTAAAATAGTGAAGTCAGAAAACTAAAGGTAAATTGACAAAGAGGCATACAGGAACACTCAGACCCTTATGCAGGTCAAAGTTGTTGTGCCGGTCATGTTTCTGACATGACAGTTACTAAAAACACCTTCTCAAAGCGTTCAGTATTTCCCAACTCGGCCACTGTAAGTGTTTTTAAAAAATTACAGTGACGTCTCCGCAACATTTTTTAAACAACAATATCGAACTTCAGGGGAGGCATTCGATTGATTTCCTGATCTTTATTCGTCCCGTTTTATTATCTAATCGACTCGATTCAAAACTAGCTGTTTGTAGTTTCGAAAACATGACCGGCACAACGATTTTGAGCTGGGGTCTGGAGGGTTCTGTTCCTTTAACAGGCAATGATGATCTATCCCAACTTTAGAGTTTCCCACAAGATTTGGGAAAAATGTTGTGGGGAGATGCCGAAACCTGGGGATTTCAGTATAAAGTTTAACAGTTACAGTAAATGCATCAATATGGTGCACCTTGTGGAAATAAGAGCCTAGACCCGTGTATAATTTAGTTATTTTGTAAACAATCCATTTATATATATCCATTAAGTTGTATCCACTTTAAGATGCAGACCCCTACCCAACTTCATTCATATCGACATAACACAGTGAACAAATATTAATACGACGGCATGAGCAAAATAAATGTTTACGTTAAATCATGTCATAGTGACAATTCCGTGTTTATTGTGAAAACGTAATTAATCCAAAATTGTGTTAATTACCACTGCCGGCTTAATTACCTATTTACACCCGCTGACCACGACATACTGTACTACATACAGCATAACTAGCAATATGGTGCAACTAGGTATCTATGTAGGATCAGTACAGGACAATTTTTTGTATTAAACCATTTACCTTAAGTACTGTAGTTAGAAATAATTACATATTTCTAGCTTGTTCTGTATTGACTACTGTAGGTAGTTAGCTATAGCGAGCCATACTAGCTAGCTAGCTGTTAGTGTTAGCACTGTTGAGGCTGCCAACGGTAAGATTACTAAAATAAACGAACACTTTTACTATCGATATACTGTATATGCAACGTTAGCTATGTCATTTGACTAAAGTTAATGGAATTAATATAACAACACATTTAAAGAACGAGTAGCCGTATGTATACTCACCAGTTAGCTAATTCAACGTTTGGATCACGCCATTCACAAGGTAAACATTATGCGCATGCGTATACACGAACTTCCGTTTCCGTCATTTGATCCGTTACAATACAAATAACATAAATCAAATTGATTTGTAGAATTCTATTTAAATAATACTTTCTCTATAATGCAATACGTCCGATGGGTTGCTTTTTGGTTTGGTTTTATTCGTCGGGCGTCATATGTCCTGGGCTTGAGTCCTTCAAAATAATTATGTATTCACATGGCCACCGTACGATTGCCTGGATATCCAAATCTCCAATAACGTATATTTATTTCGTTGTTTAAAACATAATTAACCTTACTAAGGAATTATACACTTTAATATGATTGGCCTTTGGGCTTTTATTTTGAAGGTTTTCTCATTATACAGGACCTATGACTTTACTTTTAGTGTAGGGTATGTCCTCTTTCCGGAACAAAATATTAAGCGTTTGTTTCCTGGTCGGTAACCGTTCCTAAACGGACCAAACAATCAACCACACACACACATATATATACTTTAAAAAATATTCTTGATTATTATGCCAGCCAGCGATCAATTTGTTTACAACTTATAAAAACAATACATTTCGTCGGTAAGACGCGTGACATTCATAAAAATCTTTAAATAATCACTATAGCAACCTACGTTAGACGGATTAACTAGCTACAGTAGTTAGATATGTTTATGGCTAATGTTAGCTAGCATGCTTATCAAAAATCACTGTGTTGTATGAAAAATTTAATTGGAAACACATTTTATAGTTGAAACAATCTTTAGGACTAACATTTACTGTGTCAAGATTTAATGTATACTCTCGTTTGAATACTTTAACAGGTGTTAACCCTAGATCTTCTGCCCAGCCATGATTCAAGTAGAGGCTGGAGTGTTTCTCGGGGCAGCATATGACCTAAAAGATTCCCAGGACCTGACTAATGCTGGCATTACCCACATACTCACTGTGGACTCTGAGCAGCCAGCTGTACCTGATGGGTCATTTAGAATGAAGTATGTCCATGCCCTGGACGAATCCTCCACAGACCTACTCAGCCACTTTGACGACTGCATAAGTTTCATACGCGATGCCTCTAATGAATCAAAATGTGTCCTTGTGCATTGGTGCGTCAGACCTGTCAAATTCTGAGTTGTTTAATACATATCATGTTCATTTGGACTCAAATATTTGACATGTAGTGTGTTTCTAGCCATGTTGGGCAAAGTCGGAGTGCTGCGGTGGTGACTGCTTACTTGATGAAGTGTCAGAAAATGAACCTCGTGGATGCATATGCCAAACTCCAACAGCTCAAACCTGATGTAAAGTAAGTAGATCATATGTGGTTTTACTATACCATTCAACAGTAAGGTCTGACGTACATGGAAAGATTTGTGACTGTATATTTCTGACAATATTGGGCAGTGCTGTTGTTGGTGGTGGATTTTTATTCCAAATCATATTGCATTCATATTTAGGATGAATGAGGGGTTTCTAGACCAATTAGCTCTGTATGAGTCATTAGGTTGTGAAGTAGATGTTGCCAGTCCTCAGTACAAGCAGTACAGACTTCATAAACTCACAGAAAAATATCCAGGTATGTGTTGTATATTCTGTCTTGTTTGTTGTAGTTCATTGTACTGTAATGGTATACATTATTTAGCCTCATTGTAACTAACTAAATTGCTGCTGTCTTTGCAGAGATCCTTTACTACAAATATTGTTTATACCTCACACAGAGCTTAGAAATGTACCCAAGGAGGAGTTTGCTGTGGATCCTTCCCTGAGCACCTGTTCCGAAGTTGTCTACAGGTGTAAAAAGTGTCGGTAAGACAACTGAATGAATGAAGACTACACACACACACACAACTGTTTCAAGTAATGAACAGTGACTGATGTCAACTTAAAAATGAAAAGGTCTGTATGTAACACAAATGTTTTCCCCTCTAGACGGACACTATTTCATGGTTCCAGTATCCTTAGCCACCCATTTGGCAATGGGCCAGCTGCATTTGGCCATAGGAAGATGACTAATTTACAGCAAGAATACAAGACCCAATGTACCTCCTACTTTACTGAGCCGGTCCAGTGGATGGAACAGGCCATGTTAGGAGTGATGGATGGACAAGTAAAAATAAATAAAATATTCAGATATTTTTTTATTTGATGTTAGTTTTTTACATTTTACTGTTTAAAAATGAGTCCATTACATTTCTGATTGCTTATTCTATTTTTACTCATTTTGTATTACATGTCATTGATCACGACAACAAAATGCACTTAAGTAGCTCTACTAATTTTAGCAGGGAAATAGCAACAATTCAAACTTAATATTCAGTTTGTGGTGTTTAATACGCACAAACTAGCCAGCTTGATGACCACTGTTAAGAATCAATAACTCTGCATTTTCCTATTAGATGTTATAATGTAAGTCTCTCTTGTGTTTTTCAGCTCCTGTGTCCCAAGTGTAAATCCAAATTGGGTTCGTTCAACTGGTGTGGAGAGCAATGTTCCTGTGGTCAATGGGTGACTCCTGCCTTTCAGATGCATAAAAACAAAGTGGATGAAATTAAATACGTCAGTTTTGATAATTTCAAGTCATGAAAATTTACAATTAAGTGATTTATAGCAATAAACAAGTTTCTTCATATCATTTCTTAAACTTCTCCCATCTTTGTTCCCATGTTTTTCATTGCTATGGCACTGGGAGGATGCCTAGGCATAGAACTCTGTAAACATTGTAACTACTTTTTAATGTGGTTTCTGTTGCTTTTAAAATACACCGATCAGCCATAACATTATGAACACCTGCCTCAGGTTGTGTAGGTCCCCCTTTTGCCGCCAAAACAGCAGCAACAAAAGAATGGACTGCAGTTTTGGAGATGCTCTGACCCAGTCATCTAGCCATCACAATTTGGCCCTTGACAAAGTCGCTCAAATCCTTACGCTTGCCTATTTTCCCTACTTCTAACACATCAACTTTGAGGACAAAAGGAAGCAGAAAAAATGGGCAAGCTTAAGGATTTGAACAGCTTTGACAATGACCAAATTGTGATTGCTAGACAACTTGGTCAGAGCTTCTCCAAAACTTAAGCTTGTGCGGGGGGTTCCCAGTCTGCAGAGGTCAGTACCTATGCCAAGTGGTCCAAGGAAGGAAAAGCGGTGAACCAGCGACAGGGTCATGGGTGGCCAAGTCTCATTGATGCACATGGGGAGCAAAGATTGTCCCGTGTGGTCTGATCCAACAGATGAGCTACTGCTACTCAAATTGCTGAAAAAGTTAATGCTGGTTCTGACAGAAAGGTGTCAGAACACAGTTCACAAAGTTTGTTGGGTATGGGGCTGCTGTTTTGTTGGGTATGGGGCTGCTGTATTGTTGGGTATGGGGCTGCTGTTTTTTTTGGTATGGGGCTGCTGTATTGTTGGGTATGGGGCTGCTGTTTCGTTGGGTATGGGGCTGCTGTTTCGTTGGGTATGGGGCTGCTGTTTTGTTGGGTATTGGGCTGCTGTTTTGTTGGGTATGGGGCTGCTGTTTTGTTGGGTATGGGGCTGCTGTTTTGTTGGGTATGGGGCTGCTGTTTTGTTGGGTATGGGGCTGCTGTTTTGTTGGGTATGGGGCTGCTGTTTGTTGGGTATGGGGCTGCTGTATTGTTGGCAAAAGAGGGACCTTCACAATATTAGTAGTGATGGACCGCTCGACACAAATGTCGAAACTGTCTTTATGTTTCCACTCTAACTGCATCGGATCAACGTATCAAAACGAGTTCCAAAAACACTTCTGGTCACATGACAGTGTGTCATGTGTGAGACCTTGGCTGAGAGATTTGTGAGAGTATTGAGAAATTGAGCCATCAGACACAAGATGGACCAACGATGTCAGAGGTTTATTATTATTATTATTATTATTATTATTATTAGATATATATTTATATCTTTGACATTCAGTATAAATCCTTTACACACACACATCGTCAACCACTTATCCCGGGAAGGGGTTGCAGGCCTTTATACAATTAAAAATGGATATTTTTTGTTATTTCCAGGGAGACCAGGGGAGCATTGGTGATGATAATAACCAATGGTTACTTCTGGAAAACAGAGTCAGTGACACCAGGAGAATACTGAATGCTAGTGCCAATGCTATGGTTGATGTTCAACGGTACCTAGCAGATGCATACCTGGCAAGAGTGGGAGTCCCATTGGTGTACAGGGCCAAACATGCAGGGGTCTTTCCTCACCTATATAAACTTGCAATGGTCCATTTATCCATTCCTGCAACCTCTGTGCCCTGCAAGAGATAATTTTTTCAGAAGCTGGCCAGGTGGTAGACATAAAAGGAATTGCATGAGCCCTGGCAATGTGGAAAAAACATTATTTCTAAATAAAAACCTGTAAAGACAATACCTTCCCCCTCAAAAGTTATTGCACAAGCACTACTTCATAACTTTCTAACACAAATCCATTAAATATCAATGTACTGCACTATGTCCAACAATTGCACCATTATGTGTACCAACAACACAAAAGCAGTCACTACAAATCCACTCACTCAAAAATAGCTATTTCCAAAATCACAATAGCAATTTCAAACTTTGGGAACACTTTTGAGACAAACATTTTGCCCGAAGAGTTTGATTCCCAGTCTAATCAGAGAAGTTCACATAAGTTTGATGTTTTGGAAACACTAGAAATCAAGATGATTGTATGACATTATGTTAGAAAAGAGTTTGTTCTAATTCATTCAATAACCCACAGTGTTGACAAATGAAATTATCAACCCCTGTTTCGAAACTATGCAGTTAGTGATGAACAGAGCCGGCCCTAGACCTTTGGGGGCCCTATGCAAAATTTGGTTGGAGGCCCCTTTGACCATTTTAAGTACGTCAAAGTCACTATACGTGACGAATTTGAGGCGGCATTTTCTCAATTGGCTACCGCCTTCCGGCGCGCGCCTCTGATTGGCGTAGCTGCAGCCCTTCCCGCCCTTTGGACACCATTGCGAACACCTGCTAATAGCAACTCAAGCATCCCGCATAGGGTTCGTTATTAGTTTGTATCAGAGCCATTGTGAGAGAGCTCTAGTTTGTATGCTTTTGATGTCGTCGCCCAAGGTGCCAGTCATTCGCAACGCTGTTTTTTTAAATGAATGGAGCTGCCAGGATGGCTAGGCGAGTAAACTTGTGAATA
>JACXGM010028944.1:0-13847 GCA_016801145.1 Umbra pygmaea
GTGTGTGTGTGTGTGTGTGTGTGTGTGTGTGTGTGTGTGTGTGTGTGTGTGTGTGTGTGTGAGAGAGAGAGAGAAAGAATTTATTATCATTTTAGTTTTGATTATAACAATATCAGGGCTGCCAACACTCACACATTGGCCATAAGACTTATACAATGGGCCCGGATCACACGCTGCATTTTAGAGGGCTTGACACTTGGTCAGAGGCCAATCTGTTGATTTTCTGACAGTGGAAGCAACGCGCATCACTTAAACAGATGGCCATCCGTCAATTTTCCAATGGTAAAATAGACATGTCACTCATCTGTCTCATCTCATGCCAAGCTATCTTCAAAAGTTTGCAGCACTGCAATGTAGCAAGGCATGGGTCCAAATAGAGTAACTGGTGTATACATGCAAAAGCATTCCTACTGAGAACTAAGAAAAAGATTTACGTTACTTTATGTCGCAAATATTTTATATATCTGAACTATTTTAATTTAACAAGATTAACTTTAGAAGCAGTATATTTCCCATTCATTTCTCCCATTGAAGTCTGGAAAAATCTTTATATAAAGAGTTTTAGACCATGCCTTAGGCTAACCAGCTACAACGTGACTCATAAGCAAAAAACATATAATTTCGAGTGAAAAAACGAACATAAAATCCCAAGAAAGTGTTATACAGTCTTTTATCTTTGATTTTTTTTATTTTCTCTTCGTTTTTCACTGGAAAGGATATGTTGTATGCTTACGAGTCACGTTGTAGCTGGTTAGCCTAAGGCATGGTCTAAAACTCTTTATATACAGATTTTTGTCAATGGGAGAAAGGAATGGGAAACTCACTGTTTTCACATTAGGCAAAAATGTAACTGTACATTACCCATTACAATATAAAAAAATGATTTCCATAATTTCCATCCTATAATCACAAGTGTGATAAATCATATAAGTTTTGTCCAATCAAAAGTAACAAATACTATAACACCGAAATTAAAGTTATTTGATTAGTGTAATGAAATTTGCATCAGTTCGTTCTTCTGCATTTGGCCATAAGTTTTCATTCACTTTACAAAATATGTCTTCATAGTTCATGCACCTTAGGAAAAATCTACTTGAATGGTGAATCCAAGCCTGACATGGGTCAATAGTGATGTCATCACATGCCTCACCCATGGCCTGAAGGAGGGTGACATGCTGATGGGAACGGCGGTCATAGACCTTCTACCTCCATTCCATGATGAAAAGAAGTCCTCAATACATTTGAGGAAAGGAGAGTATGAGGGCAGATATAGGGTCAAAAATTGGGGAATGGCCCGCAACTATTCCTGAACAACCTCTGCATGGTGGAATTTACAGTAGCATTGTCCCACACAGGTGACACCATCACCCTGACACACTCAATGATATTTAGGAACTCAATGAGAGTAGCAACGTTGCAGGACTCAAGAAAGGGCCTACTCTCTTCCCAATTCCTTGTCGGCAGCTCTGCAACTCCAGACAGATCTGTGCGATTGTGAGGGGGATTCACATGGTTCATCCAACCACATGTCACCCAACTGCTGATTATTTTCGCACTGCTCATCCAACACATAAGCCTTTAGTCATGCATGGGATGATTACGTTCACCAACTATACTTTCACAACTGAATTTACAGGCATCCGATCTGCACACAAGGAGCCGCTGGAGAGTGATATGGCAAGATAGTTAATCTGTCTTATCGAACCCAATTTTTGGGCAGCACTATGCCAATATCCGCTGCCTCGTGCAGGAGATCCGGGGAAAATCAGTGAACCCATAGTCAGGCTCAAACCCGTGACTATCATGATGTAGACTGTCCTGCAATGCAGCGACAGATCCCACTACGCCACACCTACCCTCCATGATGATAGATATGGGCTGGATACACAATGACAGACAAAGACATGGGGGAGCAGAGGGAGTATACAGTACTGGTCAGAAGGCACCTGTAAAAAAACAATAAATGGAAGATGCTGTCAAAAAATATAGAAATTAAAGTTCCTAAATATCTAACTTATACTTTAAAGAGCAGAAAACAGTGAAAAACTAAAATAACTACACAAAAATGTCACGTGTCACACTCTCACATTTTATTTTAATTGTAATTAACCCAGTTTAATTCTTTCTAAACCCATTTCTGTTTCAGTTAATCAGGTTGGTTCTACCAGTGCATTATGTCATTGATCATTACCATACCTGTTTTGTTATCATTGTCTCAACATGCACTGGCCAATATATAAATGCTAATCATCTGAAATGTGATCTATTACAAAATGTTACTTTCTTTAACAAAAATATAAATTATTCTCTCTAGCATTGCTTTTCATGCAGATGAAGGTTTGAAAAGATACATACATTGCTCTTTTCTATTGCCACATTAATGCAGAACACAAAAACTGAATTATTACAACTAGATTTGAGTCAAACAATATCTAGGGTGCCTAAGACTTTTGCACAGTACTGTACATACGCAAATGAGGAAATTGGAACCATACCTTACAAAAAACAGTCCATGTGAAAATGAGGGAGTAGAATGAATGTCCGTGAACGCCGAAGAAGAGCACTGATGCCACATGGGCCGTCAGTACCAACAACTGTCAATAGCACAAGGGGGAAAACATGACACATATGCTGATTTGACATTGTGTTATTGTGTTAGGCAGCAATACGCTCTTGTTGGTTGCTAAATTACCATGTCAACAAAATGCAGAAAAATGTTTTCGGCAGATTATTATCGTTAAATAAATATTTGAACTGTTTAGCATGGTCTAAATATTGTTTTGAAATACATGCAGAATCGTGACAATTGCAATACATATTGTTGCACCACCCAGCATTGTCATTGTGCTGCCAATATCTAACACTTTACTTATTTCCCACAAATGGCACATTTGAACCTAACTTCCACCAGGTCATCTGTGAGTTTTGGTGGAAGTGTCTGAGAATTACGTAGATTTTAACCCTCAAAAGTCTATTCCCTGAAATTCACGAGTATTCCCAAATCCATTCCCAATTCTCATAATTAGGCTTAGAAAAAGACTGATCTAAGGCATTATGTAATTTATGCTGCATTTACAGTACATGGTACAGTAGAGGTAAGATGGCAAACCTGATGTCATTGTTTTCAATGGAAGTGAAACAGTAAATGCTGTTAAGCCTGGAGGTGAATGCCTTTAATAGAAATGGTAGTTGCCTCCAACATTGAAGATGTTCAACGTTTATCATCTGTCATAGCATGACTATCATATATCTTCGGTTGTTTACAGATATCACCATAGCAATGCAAACCATTGTGCACTCTGACCTCTAAGGAGCAAGGATGCAAGAAATCGTGTAAAGATGGTTTGAGATTTGAAATGTGAAATTAGATAGGTATATTGTAAAGGTGCTCAGTTGTCCTCCTAGAGAACTAAGAGGTTTAGAGGGTTTGGTTCCAGACTGACTATAAAACACCTGTTTCAGACATGTATTTCTTATTTCTGTCCTCTCTGTTGATCCTTTCATTCTCTCCTGATGGTCTCTCTGATGTTGCGTTTAATTCCAGCCCCTCCTGGTCTTATATAATCCACTGTAACCCATTTTTAAATGAGTCCGCAAGTCTTGACCTGCTTTTTATCTGTGTGTTAGTGTGTGCCGACATGTGCAAGTTGTTTTGGGAGAAGAGGAGACATTCTTGAATTGTGGTGGTATGTGTTTGAGTATATGCAGAGGACCTCAAAGTTCTACACACCCTGATTAAAAAAGCATTTCATGCATAGAGTACATGCTAAAATGAAGTCAGACATTTATTCACCTTACATGATATTTATTCACCCAATAGATCACTGTGTTCACACCAGTGGCAGCTGCTGGTCTTTTAAAGAGAGGAAGCTAATTTTCGGCCTACATCATAAACATTTTTCATATTTTCCAGTGACTTGACCAGTGTCCTCTCAAAAGCCAGCAGAGCTAGGCTGCTTAATGGCATTGGCCCATTGTGTTACAGGTGTAGGACTTGAGCTGCTTTAAACAGGAGAAGCTCCTTTCTACTTGTGTAGATGTAGCTCCAATTGTTGCCACTAATGAGAACAATTTGTAAAGGTATTGCAATGTCCAACTCCATGTCTTTAAGGAACACCATTAGGTTAAACTAAAACACGGAATGTGGTGTATAATTGCATGAAATGTATGAGGAAAAATGGTTAGCAATTTCGCCAAGCAAATACCAAGAAAGGGGTTGCAGTAGTTTGTCTCTCGACTACACTTTCAAATTCCGCGATGGGTCTGAGCTCGAATAGCTTTGGTGACTTTTTATGGTACAAAATCCCTGTCAACCTAAAGGAGATGCAGTCTTTCGACAGACCCTCCAATCATCGCGCAGAAGCCGGATTTCAGGCCAGCCCACTTCTCCATCCACCACCAGAGGCGCTGAGCTTCCATGGGCGGGACTTAATCGCAGCATTTACTGCAGCACTTAAAAAACTGTTCAAAGCAGGAGTTTGGAGGAGTATTGTCACTGCACATAACCCTAAAAACACCCCACTAACAGTGAAGTTTGGAGGTGGGAACATCATGGGGTGGGCCTGGTTTTCAGCAAGTGGTACTGCAAACTTCACATAATTGAAGGACGGATGCATGGGCAAATGTACCAAGACATTCTTGACAAAAATCTGCTGACATCTTCCAGGATGATGAAGATGAAACGAGGGTGGACATTTCAGCACAATGATCCCAAACACACAGCCAAGGAAACTCTCAATTGGTTTCAAAGAAAGAAAATAAAGCTGCTAGAATGGCTCAGCCAATCACCTGACCTAAATCCCATTGAAAATCTATGGAAAGAACTGTAGATCATGATTCATAGAAGAGGCCCACGGAACCTTCAAGATTTGAAGAATGTTTGTGTGGAAGAATGGGCCAAAATCACACCAGAGCAATGCATGTGACTGGTTTCTCCATACAGGAGGTGTCTTGAAGCTGCCATTACCAACAAAGGCTTTAATACTTTTTTCCTGTGTCATTGCACATTATTACACATAACTTAATTTTTGAACTTATTTGTTCATTTCCCATCTAGTGAAAATGTAATGTCGATAGCACCTTTGGAAATATATTTACTAGGAAAAAAGGTGATGTGTTTAATATTTATTTCACCCACTGTATATCGGTGGCGACGTAGTCATATTTGGTGACAGTATACACAGTGAATATATAGATATATTTTTTTATAAGTTTTTATTGATTTAGGAAATAGATAATATAATATTATTATAAAATAATATGTTATTATAAATATAAATTTTGATCACCTAGTTTTGAAAGTATTATGCGAATAATACTCTAAATCCCAATATTATGTTATGGTAACTCAACACAGTAAATAATGGCACGCAAATTTCTTATTCTTTACCACATCTCAGCTTCTTAATTTTTAAATATTTTTTTAATTGAACCTTTATTTAACCATGTGGGCACATTGCAAGCAATTTCTCATTTGAAATGCCAACCTGGCCAAAATAAAGTGAAGAGGGTGCAAGATGACACAAAGTTAGAGATGAATTACACAGGGAAGTAAAAGTACTACAGAATACAAGTTGTGGAACTTCAGAGTAAACGATATTGGTATATGTACAATTAATGCAACAGAGTCTGTATTAGAGAGGTCAAGTTGTATGTAAAGTGGCAAGGCAAATACAATGGAGTAATTAACCCTTGAGCATAACTGTGCAAGAGGATATTGTGCAAATGGCAGACAACCAATAAGATATTGTGTAGATCTGTTGGAACAAAGGCACCATGTGACAATGTATCAGTATCTAATGTTAGCAATGATACATTTATGTAAAAAAGTATTGTTTTGAAAACTATAGGAATTAAAATGTGAAAAAAAAAAATTAGCACCGGAACATAAAGCCCTGAGATGACATTGAAACACATACTCATCACAAATTTCGATGGCAAAATGAAACAATCCAGAGGACAAAAAGAACAACATTTCACAACAGCAACAATTCAAGAATGAAACTTTGATGAAGTTTGTCATCAGAACTTTTGCTGCTCTGCGAAGGCGAAAAGTAGCTATTGTTTATCCAAGACAGTGTGTTGTTTATCTACTCTAGATGACAACAAGAGTCTTTCAAAATACTCACCTGGCATTTATTAGAAATCCAATGCTAACAATTATAAAACTTACCGTGGAATGCTACACTTAAAATGAGCCCTAACCTGGCCATTTCAAATGTACTATAATTAACTTGGGTTCTCCAAGGGAAATATTTATTTTTCCTACTAGGGCTGATAACCTTAAAGGCTACAATATCACCGGTCCATGAGCAACAATGAGTCGGGAACACTACATCCATTCAATGGTATTCCTAGCTCAGCAGAAATCATGCTGAGGATGTAGATGAACAAGGGGGGTAGCATTTATCTCCCTTCCACCCTCTCATCATCACTAAGACATGCTTGATTTGCTCTCAGGGAGGAGAGACAAGGGGCAAAGGTTAGGCGATGGGTCCCAACCTCTGTGATGTCATTTGAGGCAAATAAAAAAGGCCCAGTTTTCGCTGACGTCCCTGAACCATTCAGTTATTGAGAACATCATTAAATCGTCCCGAGCAGGTCAGCCTTCCCTCAGGAATTGTGGCGAAGCTGTTCAACTTCTTAATTGAAGTGTGGAAAGAACCACGGCAGGAGGAATGATCGCTATTAAATCCATACACGTTTTAACTGACTTCTTCACTTTAAAGTGATCATTTTCACCACCGATACGAGACTGTTATTAAATGTAAATGGCACACAATCTTATTTGCTCTCACAAACACGCACACATACACACACAGTCAGTAATTTTAAGAAGAGACATTTTATAATGACGCCACTTTCCTACTCATTTTGAAGAAGACTGTAATTCCCTCACTTCCCCAATTATTTCCCAAAGGAAAGAATATCCATCCAGAGGAGAATCGTTAGAAAGATTGCACAGACACGATGGTGCTCGCTGCCTCCCGGACACTTAGCAGGGAAATTCAATTTAATACTTCATTACCCATGCTGCTCCGGTGTACCTCACCAACCCTTTCCCATACAGCAGCACTGTTCCTGGACGATCCCTGTTTCTTTTCAGCCCTCTCTTTAATCTGTCGGAAGTAATAGCTCTAAAACATTATTCTTCTCAACATTATTACAGCTATTACGTCCTATAACAAGCCCATGATCCTATTGGCCAGTTGCACATTATACCAACCATGGATGGACACAATGGTTTTATATTTCACCCATAAATAATGTCCTTATAAAAATCGAATGAGCCATTAATAGGGGCAATGACATTTTTACGGTTATTTTGGCTCCTTTCGAATTAATGATTCAGTGAATTGGTCTTGCCCAAATCCCTGTATGTTGAGATTCTTTCTAGATCCATGTTTTGATCTTCTCAGAGAGCATAGTTGAGAGTTTATTTAAACTCCTTACTTCCCACATGAGAATTTAGTTTTGGAGTTCACCACTTGCATAAACATAACTACAGCTTCAATGCCTACAGCAGTAACATATCTTGAAACTTGATATACTCCTTTCGTAATCATTCCCCTTTATTAAAACTTTTTCCTCCCTACCAGGGCATGTTCGAGAAGCACTCGTCCCTCCCAGAATACAAGGTAGCAGCAGTGAAGAAGTCCCGCTTCATCCTGCTTCACTACAGCGTGTCCAAGGCATTATGGGATTGGATGATCCTTCTAGCAACCTTCTACGTGGCAGTCACCGTGCCCTACAATGTTTGCTTCACGCCGTATGATGAGCTGGACACAGCCGCCCGAACAACAATCGTCAGCGACATCGCTGTGGAGATGCTCTTCATACTGGGTGAGGAGATCGGTGGACTAAAGGGGATGTTTGAGGCAGGTAGAACCATACAGAATGTTTGGGACAGGAAATGCTCCACCACTGTTGACAATGATGATGAGGAACTGCTTTTTGTCCTGGGTGAGGAAGTAGACAAATAATGGGAAAGGACATGGGGAGGAAAGGAGATTGGAAAGTTGTAGGACATAATGTATAGTACATCGGATACCTGCCCATTAAACTACATTAGCATAGACATGCTGTAAGGAACTAATGGGACAAAGGCTAAGGAAATGAGAGGAGGATATGAACTAAAATCAGCAAAAAATGTAAGAACATCACCATGGAGATGGATCTAGGACTAGGTAATAGGAGGTAGGAATAATCACATATTTGTCAAGGTAGGATTTGGCATCAGGCTGTTTTGTTCTCTTAGTCAGCTTCCCTTAAGAGGACCTCTGGGAAACGTGACCTTGTCCTATGACATCACAGCTTCAAACAGGATCCAGTGAGTCAGGCAAGCTACACAGCATAACTCCACCTGTGATTGGCCCAAGGCATTATACAGTGAACAGTGAAGTATCACGTCAACATTATTTCGTATTGTTGTGCATGGCTGGAGCAAAAGAACACCCACAGTTTGGTGACCCACTATGCTACCAAAATAAAAACAGTTCTGGGGCCATTTCAGAACCAGAAACAAACCACTCATTAAACCACATATCCGTTTACAGACATCATCCTGAACTTCCGAACGTCCTTTGTGAGCACGTCTGGTCAGGTGGTTTATGAGCCGCGCTCCATCTGCATCCACTACGCCACCACCTGGTTTTTCGTTGATTTGGTGGCTGCATTGCCCTTCGACCTGCTTTATGCCTTCAACATCACCGTGGTGTGTATATCAAGTTGTATATTCCCACCATATTACAGATACAATACTGTACATGTTATATTCCATAGCTTGACATACAACTTGGTGACATCCATAGATATCATACTGTATTTAGACTTTAGGAATTTTGAATTAAATGTATAAACAACATTTTTAAATTTAGATTTTGAAAAAATAATGATATTAATTAAAACAACACACTCTAGTTTTCAGCAAAGACAAATTTAGAAAAAAGTGAATTGGCAAAATATTACTAACAGATGAGCTCATATGTTTTTCCCGGCTGTCATATTGGTCCCAGACCTCACTGGTCCACCTGCTGAAGACGGTGCGCTTGCTGCGTCTGCTGAGGCTGCTCCAAAAGCTAGACCGCTACTCCCAGTACAGCGCCATGGTGCTCACCCTCCTCATGTCCATGTTTGCCCTGCTGGCCCACTGGATGGCCTGCATCTGGTATATCATTGGACGCAAGGAGATGGAGAACAACGACCCTGACACCTGGGACATAGGTAAGGGAGAGGGAAGGCTGAATGGATGGATGGGTAGTGGTGTGGAAGGCCTGTGGGTAAGGATAGACGGATGGGTCGGTACTTGAAGCTGGGTGTGTGAAGTGCTTGTGGGTAGGTGTGAGGGCCTCAAAGTCAGGTGGGGTGGCGAATGTGAGCCTGGAAGGCTGGGTGTATAATTACCTGAGGGCCTACAAAGCCTGTGGGTGGTCGGTCGAGGGGGTTGACACAAACACTCAGGCCCAGTGTGTACATAAATGATCACGTGTGTATGCCAAGACAAACACACAGGTATGTGGTACATGGAAGCCTGTGTGCGTGGGCATGGTTAAGTGTGTAAAAGCATATGTATTGAATTTCTATTCAGATAAGAGTACGCCCACTAGTCATTATCTAGGCCTTCTTCATTTCATACCAGCTTCCTGGCAGATGTGGCAACCAGAGATCGCCTTGCCAAAGCCTCCCGCGCGGGCCAATGCCTCCATCCCTCTTATTAACCTTTTCATGTCCGACCACCTGAAGGCTGGTTCTCACACTCGCTCTCTAATGATGCACACTGCACTTATTCAACCCCATTAGAACTAGAAGCTTTTTCAGAACACCTCAGGTGATCACTCTTCAACAACACAGAGAGAACAGGTTTTACATCACAAGGCTGCCATTTAAGTAGGCAATATATATATATATATATATATATATATATATATATATATATATTAAGACTGAGGATCTACAATACAACTGGAAACACAAAGCAGGCCTTTATTTCACATTAACTTCTGGATACCATTGATATTTCTCAGCATGCAGTTTGAAGGAAATATTTTAATAAGTGTACGTTTGCATTAGCTTAGAGATATTATTTTTATTCAAGCGCAGCTTGTCTGAATTTTACATGCTAATGCTATTTAAATACAAAACCTACTTCTAAGTTATAGGACGGTATAAATACTGTGGATTGGAATTGACACAGAACCTCTGACCCTGGTCTTACATCTACACCATCTATCCTCAGGGTGGCTTCATGAGCTGGGCAAACGCCTGGAGACTCCGTACGCCAACAGCACATTAGGCGGGCCCTCTGTGCGCAGTTCCTACATCGCTGCTCTCTACTTCACCCTTAGCAGCCTCACCAGCGTGGGCTTCGGCAACGTATGTGCCAACACAGATGCCGAGAAAATCTTCTCAATCTGCACCATGCTCATAGGAGGTGAGTGTGACAATCTAGTGGGCACTGCCACACTGCAACCATGCAGGCATTCCAAGTCCAACCCCAAAGTTTAAATGAAAGTGGCTTGTGAATGAAAAAAGCTTTTTGGGGGGGAATTTGCACTGATGTTAATTTTAAATACGACTTGTCTTTTTTTTCATTCCTTCACTCATTTCCTGTCCTCTCCATTCCTTTCCTATTCTCCTAGCCTTGATGCACGCGGTGGTGTTTGGTAACGTGACGGCTATAATCCAGCGGATGTACTCGCGGCGCTCCCTCTACCACACACGCATGAAGGACTTGAAAGACTTTATCAGGGTCCACCGACTGCCCCAGCAGCTCAAACAGCGCATGCTCGAGTACTTCCAGACCACATGGTCTGTCAACAATGGCATTGATGCCAACGAGGTATGACCATAATACGACCGCATGGACAGAAAATTGCATGCGTCATTCCAGCTTTGCTCTCATCATTTTGAAGGTGCAATGTTCTTGAAATCTGTGGAGCGGGAACGGAAATACTTTAGCTTTTCATGACCAGCTTTCATATTTTTCAAATATTTGGAAGCTGATAACTTAAAGATGAAGTAGTTATGTCCTCACTCCACACAAATGTACACAGCGCACCTTCAAAATTAAAATACAGTTTTTCTCGTAGCGAGAAATTCTATAAACAGCACCTTTAAAATATGGTGAATGAAACAGCCCCTTGTAAAGAACAGTAAATTCATTTAATTATTCTCTCTTCCTCTTTCACTCCCTCTTTTTCCTCTATCCTTTCTACCCTAATCGTAGCTCTTGCACGACTTTCCAGACGAGCTGCGGGCCGACATCGCCATGCACCTGAACAAGGACATCCTGCAGCTACCCGTGTTC
Source organism: Umbra pygmaea (assembly GCA_016801145.1). Classification (NCBI taxonomy): domain Eukaryota; kingdom Metazoa; phylum Chordata; class Actinopteri; order Esociformes; family Umbridae; genus Umbra; species Umbra pygmaea. The sequence goes on from JACXGM010028944.1 coordinate 11,306, forward strand.
GAGGGCGCCAGCCGCGGCTGCTTGCGCTCGCTCTCCCTCCATATCAAGACATCGTTCTGCGCCCCCGGTGAATACCTTATCCGGCAGGGTGACGCGCTCCACGCCAACTACTTTGTGTGTTCGGGCTCCCTGGAGGTTCTCAAGGACAGCATGGTGCTGGCCATCCTAGGTAAGCATAGGGGTCAAAGGTAGTTGTCTTCTGGAAAGCTCACGTATGAGATGGAAGAGTGTTTTCGTTGGGGATACATAACTGAGTATTAGTTATTATCATAGCACTGGCCACTGCCTGGATGTTCCCACATGTCAATTAGCAAAGTAGGGCAGGCCGATATCAATTATTGTACCAGTGCACCAGTGTTGTATTGACATTCTTCTCACCTATTGTTGCTGTCCAATGGCCACAGACTTCACCAGCCAACTGTACCACACGCAGCAGCATTATTTATGTCCCAAATGGCCAATTTGTTACATCGCACTTGATTATGTTTGAGTAGGATAGTATACACTAAATAATAGTATACACTAAAAAAAAAAAAAAAGTACTACAGACCTAAAAGTCTGTAGTACTTTTAGGCAACATGGATATCAATCACATGTCACTAATTTAATTGTTCTGGGTGAGTTTTCATTGTGAACACAATGTAACAAAAAATCAAAAATCACAACACAAAACAGCACATAACTAGACTACATAGCAAAGCATTACACAACCCTACACTGCACATCACAGCACTATAACACACTACCACACTAAACACAGCCCTTCACATTACACAACACAACACTATATTCCACAACACAACATACCAATATACAATTTGAACAACATTATACAGCCCTAAACAACACATCAATACAGTAGACAACACTACACAACCCAGCACATTACGTTGGCTCTCAGTTGCTTTTTTACGTATTGAAAATAATTATGTAAGTAGCTAGATAATGAAAAGCACATTTGTTTAGCTTTCACCAGAAAGATAGCTACACATGTGACACAAACACATAAAATGAATCTGACATCGTGACAACCAATATCACACTAATGTGACATATTCAAAACACTATTACATTTCAGCGTAAGTACGAAAATGTTATTGTTATACTGTTTTGGTGAACTCAAGAAAATGCAATATGTTAGTTTATACATTTTATCTTTCAACATTGACTCAAAATATAGGCTGTCAGTTGGCTCAGTGGTTAAGGGGTCAGTCAGTCAGAAGGTTGTTGGATCGAGAGGGAAATTGCCGGATCGATCCAGAACGTGCTGAAATATTGGATGCACTGTCAGAAAAAGAGGTACAATGCAGGTCCATTTTTGTTCCCTAAGGTACAATCATAGCAAATGTTCCCTTAAAGTACAAAAATGTTCCTTTAAGGTACATTTATACACCTCGAAGGTACAATTATGCAGGGTACCACCCCAGTGACAAGCTTTGTACCGTAAAGGTACTGTTTTGTACTTTTTCTTCTGAGAGTGTGTGTCCTTGAGCAAGGCACTTTACCCGAAGTTGCTCCAGGGGGGTGTCCCTGGCCTGTATATACTGTAAGTCACTCTGGATATGTACGTCTGCTAAATGTACATACTGTGTATGTCAAAAAGCGAAATGGGACTGTAGATTTGCTTCATCCACAGATTGTGTTTCTTCCAGTAATGGCGCAGGCTATGGTAGACAAGCTCACCCTGATTTCTACATTATGGAAAATTGAGGGGTAAAAATATTAAATTTTTTGAGTTCTTGCAGTTTTAAGACATTATTTTAAACTGACATTTGTATCACGGTGTCCCCCGCAGGAGAGCTGGTATAGGAACAAGTTTCTCCCCTATGTGTTTATGTCAGGCGTCTTGCATTCCCGCTCTTTTCGTCACATGAATGTACACGTCACAGTCTGTCCAATAGATCACTCTAATTAACAACCAGCTGGATCCACTTTATTCATTATCTGTGTATTTGCAGTTTTTTCTGTCACTTTGGTACTATTTTAAATACAATGGTGCAATTTAAAAAAACTAGATTCCCAAGGGATCTCACTTGTAAATCATTAAATCTAGCATTGAAAACAACAGATTTAGCTTTAATTTGGTTGAAAACATCTGTCATTACAAGATCAACATACTGTAACATAGTACAATCAGTTCATTGTAAAAATAACTTCATCCAAGACCAAACAATGTAAGATACATGTTTCAAAACTTGTTGAAGTGGTACATGTAATCTGTTACAAGTAATTTCAATGTTTTCACATTAGGCAAAAATGTAACTGTACATTACCCAGCACCAGGGGCGCCACCAGGAAGATTGGGCCCCATGACAAAAAAATAGCCACTTCTCTGAGCCTGTTCTCCTCTCTGACGGGGGTCTTACCCACCTCTCTGAGCCTGTCCTCCTCTCTGACGGGGTCTTACCCACCTCTCTGAGCCTGTTCTCCTCTCTGACGGGGGTCTTACCCACCTCTCTGAACCTGTCCTCCTCTCTGATGGGGTCTTACCCACCTCTCTGAACCTGTCCTCCTCTCTGACGGGGGTCTTACCCACCTCTCT
>JACXGM010028945.1:0-13846 GCA_016801145.1 Umbra pygmaea
TGTGTGTGTGTGTGTGTGTGTGTGTGTGTGTGTGTGTGTGTGTGTGTGTGTGTGTGTGTGTGTGTGTGTGTGTGTGTGTGTGTGTGTGTGTGTGTGTGTGTGTGTGTGTGTGTGTGTGTGTCTATAGTGAATCTAATAGCAGTAACATCTTTCGGCAAATCCAAAAGGTAAGTTACTCTACCATTCAGGAGGGCCGTTTCAGACACATTGCGTCAGCTAGGCTGGTGGATGCCCACTATTGTTTATCAAACAGCGTTTCACATTTGAAATGTGCAAAACTCTTCTTAAACTTAACTTGTGCCACAATACTGGTTGAATCAGCTTTTGGACATTTATTTTAGAATAATCTGTTTGGAAAACATGTCTGAGATTAGCACTGGCTAAATAAGCTCACATCAAATCTACAAGTAGATGTGTCTTCAGCAATGAAACCAAACACAATACAACTAATATTAATAATAATCCATATTCTGGCAAAGAACAATAATTGATTAACAAAAGATTCTAATTCAATTTAGTTGCCCAGGAGAAGTCGAACAGACTCCTGTTACATTTGTGTGCATGTGCTTGTATGCTTCTCTGGTTAAACGAGAGCATCTCTTATCAGAATACAATCATAAACGCAGACTCAACCAACATTCTCGTCGTCATTTTTACTGACAGCCCAATCAATCATGCATTCTGCTCCGTATGCTTGCCTTGTTCCTTTTTAGATCACGGATAACATTATCGTACCATATTCCTAATTTTCGTGACTAAACACATTTTGTCCTCAATGTTCTCTACATTAACTTCATCTAGTCTACTGGTGCTGACCCAACAGAAGGCCTCTTAACTCTGGGGAGCTAACTATCTTTTTTATCTGTACTGCACTGTACTGTATACTGTATGACTATGACACACCAGGCTGGATTTCTCACCAACTAGCTGCGCTTAATATATGCACCTCGAGAAACCTGTTATAACAAATAATAAATGTAATTATATGGTTTACAATCCACTTGCCACTGTGGCTGGTATACTAGTTTAGGATGGTAAAAATGTGAAAAAGAACCCACATTTCCCACCCTGGTTTCTGAACAATACATTTGAATACATTTTCTGTATTGTTTTTTAACCTTTGAAGTCAGTTGGTAGTTTTTCACAGTAAAATCAACTCAGAACCTTTACATGTAAGATTTTTGTAGGCTAATACTGTAGCAGAAGAAATCCATGTACATGTAATGTTAACATATAACAATAATAATGTTTTTGCGCCACCACTTAAAATGGATTAGACATTTTGTACGTAGGGCTGGGCATCGTTCAAAATCTTTTGATCCGGTGCCAATTTCAATACCTCAGTTTCGATACCGGTTCCTTAACGATACTTCTTTCGATACCATGTTTTAAAATCCATTTCAACATTAACAAAATACAGTAAACCCAAAACTTTTATTTTCCACCTTAATTGTAATCAGTAAAGCACAAAACATAACAATATCATTTATTCATGCTTTTTACTGACATTAACAGTAAAAAACGTTATCCAGGCTAAAAGAGGCTATATTGGCAAACTACCTTTAAAAAAATTAAACTCCCTTTATATCGATAGCTTGCTCACCTCCACCATGGGGCCTCCTGATCTTATCTTTCTTTGGACATTTTCCCTCTTGCTGCCAGTGTGAAGGGTTTGAGACTTTCTGGTATGGTCTTCCTATTCCTAACATCAGGGGTGACCGGCACAGAGGCTAATGTGAAGGGGAAAATAGACAGAGCTAACTACAGAAACTGATTAGCAGCACAAGCTAACATACATAGAGTAGTCAACATTATAAGGAAAATAATTGAGTTTAGATTGTCAATCTAAATAAGGAATGAGCGCAACAACGACAGTAGTAAACCTATCTTAAGAGTATTTTCAGAAATCCTCCACGTGGTGGTGGTGTCACTTTCACATGACATGTTTTAGTTTGCGTTAAGACAGCCAATCGCCGGCGACTTTAGGTCCTTACACGCAAGTATGCTACATGACTATTGGCTCACAGACGCTTTTGGAACCAAAATATGGCACTAAAAGATTAAAAAAAAATTGATACTCGATAGGATCGGAGCATTTCAGTCGGTGCCATGAAAATATCGACGTTCGGTGCCCAGCCCTATTTGTAAGTAGCCCAACTATCCTGGAAACATACTTAGACCATTAATTATTGTTAATTTAGTATGGATACATGTACAATAATGGTTAATTTTGTTTTTTGTTCTGATCGACCCTACAACAACTCTCGTGTTTACTGCACCTTATTAGGACATGTTATCGGATCATGTTATCAGACTCCATATGCCGATACCCGATCCCATATTTTTCCCCAGTATCTGACACATTTCCAATCACAGTATCGGAATTGATTCATCCCTAGTGTGAATCATATCTGAAAACAACCCAATGCCTGGCCCTATCCATAATGGTCCTTTTGAAATATGCCACAACGTATACAACCCAGCTTTGGTGACACTTGGCTGCTCTTCACTCTCCTAAACTTCTCCTCCAGACCAATTACAAAATGTGCAAAAGAAATTGTGTAAACTACATATTTTGTAAAGTACATGATGATTTTTTGTAAAATCCTTGCTGAAACTTTATACATTTATCCAGTGTGTGTGTGTGTGTGTGTGTGTGTGTGTGTGTGTGTGTGTGTATGCGTGTATGCATGACCTGTCCGAAACAGTGCCAACCCTTACTGTTCCCAACAACAATGATGTAGGCAGATCCATTCTCACAGTGCTTTCTACCATCATGTGACTCCTTGGAACAACAGCTTTAACATCAGGCTGCAATAACAAGCTACCTCAATGCCTTAGTCCAAGAGATGCCCCTAGAGAGTACAGACAAATGTTGCTCCCAGGCAACGGCCAGAGGTCAGCTTTTGCTGCCTCAACCCAAGCCTTTAGAAACACTGAGTGGACATGTATTGTACCTAGATTGCGGAAAATGTCCTCTTAACAACTATCCCCTTGGTATTCCACTATAATATTCTTAACAGAAAATACATTATACATTTACTTTTTATGTATTTAGCAGACACTCTTACCCATATGGAGGACCAAGTCTGCCAAAATAAGAAATAAAAATAAATAAGTGCTCAAAAAATAAATAAGCATACGATTAAAAATGCACAAAAATACAGTAAATAAATAAATGTACGCAGTAATTAAATTATACATTGAGACATTAATTATTACAAAGGTGAATAAATAAAGAAGCTAATTAAAAGAGATATATACATGAATGTCTCATTGTATAATTTAATTACTCCCTACATTTATTTATTTACTGTTTTATTGTGCAATTAACTGTATGCTTATTTATTTTTTTAGCATTTATTTGTTTATATATTTTATTTCTTATTTTGTCAGACTTGGTCCTCCATATATCCAGTGTGACTTAAATTAAGTACACCCCCCTGGAACAACTCAGTGCAAAATGCATTGCTGAAGGACAAAAAGACATTTGGCACAGACGGGAAATGAACCGACAACCTTCCAACTACAAGGCTGACTCAATAATCACTAAGCCTTCTGACGCCCCTTAAATAGTAAACTAGCGAAAGAACCAGCAGACAATGGTGGTCTGTGTATACTTCCATTTTAGGTACGGTTCTCTTTGAGGTGATGCTTGGTTTCCAGCTCATCTGAGCAGATTCAGATTGTCTGTTTTATTCCTTTCCTATTCCCTGGAACCAAGCCAGTTAGTCAACCAACTAGAAGACAGCTACAACACTGAGACAACTTCCCAGTGACTCGGGTCCCTGCCTGACCTTGCACTGTACAGACCGTCACAGGATATTAATGGTCAAGAGTCCACTGTTTAGACACTCCAATAGTTTTGTTGGAAATGTTTATTTTTTGCCACAGCTGGGAAAGCCTGACATTGACCCTTTTGTGATGAAAACCCCTGCATGAAAAGTAGAAAAACAGGAGCAAAAAATTGCTGAGAAAAAAAGGCCAATTACTTTTGAACTGTTATTTTCCTGGCTGAACAAAACTAGTTATCATGGGTCTGTCATGTCCCTCAGGTTGACATGAGCAATACACCAACAGAAATGTATGGTATTGTGAGAATAACAATACATCATATTAACTAACATATCAGCATAATATCAGATTTGGAGATCCCTGGAAAATCTCAGCCCTACTTTCATGCACTACTTTTGACTTAATTGTATCGGGTTTCCTTAGGCTAGCTCTATATTAAAATGAAAAATTGGAGAGCTGGATCGTAATTGACGGAGCAGCAAACCACTTGTGGCAGAGGTGGTAGGAATGATAGCAGTACAGAGACAGGAATGGCATGATGGGGTCCACTTACAATCTAACCATCTGTCATGCAGTACCCAGCACCCAGCCGGGCATATTAGAGTAGCTTTTCAACATTTCAAGCTGTGAGAGTGTGCGTGTGACAAGAGATGTTCATGCTGGAGCATGTGTGTGAGTGTGGTTAGTGTGTCAGGGAGTGCTAAAGTGTAAGTTTCCAAAACAAAGCAGAACACCACAGGTAGGCGATTATCCCTTCAGCTGAGCTCCGTTGTTACTCCCTCCTCGTTCGTCTCTTATCCTACTCTGAAGTTAGCTGTTTCACAGGTTTGTGATACATTTGCCCAGGGCTGTTACTCAAACTGTGGCGGCTGGTAATACAGACCAAACCACAAGGCCAGCTAAAATCAAGGCAATGTGGACCTCAAAGATTTGGTGGGGGTGGGTGGGGGTGGTTGTCTGTATTTATTTATTTGTGTGTATATGTTTGTGTATTAGGCTATACTAGGAGCCCCAACAGAGGCTGGTTTGAATGAACGTCAAGTCACATGTCTGACATTGCAACTGCCATTCCCTCTACTTAAACTCCTTTCATTGGCCAAATATGCTAATATGCGAAAAAAGTTAACAGTTAATATGTGGGTGTCACGTCAGGTTTATGATGGGATTATATCTATGACGCACAAGCCTAGATGAAGGAGTAGGCGGCCTAGAGGATATTTTCTGCTGGTGTCTGCAACCCGAGCTGAGAAGTGGTCACATCCACTACTCATTAAAAGGGGGGTGAATATATAATAAATATTTATTTACCTCCTCTTACAAAACAGATTTCCATAAGGGAGGACCCCCAAACGGGACCAAAAGTGCTAAACCGCGACTGTAATCAGTTTGGGGAAATTGTCAGGTGACAGCCAGAGAAATGGCTGAATCTCTTGTTTTCCAGAAAATCTGTTGACATCAGCAAAAGAAATACAACAAAGGTCAGGCAGACAGCATTCTCAGACACTTATTAGACTGCCACTTATTATTCTCAATGCCAACCGAACATGAAGCAAAGGACTGAATACAGTAAAAAAAAGTCAGGCCTGGCAATGCATCCCCAGGGAAGGTACCCAGCAGACTTCAAGTAGTCAATGGGAACCATGTACAAAAAATTCTGTTATTTCTGAAAAGTTAATCTAATTTGTATAAATATATCCAAAAATGTAGGCTGACCGTCTGCACTTCAACCTTTTTGTCATTGTATAATTTCAAACTCATAGTGTACTCATAGCGTACAGAAACAAACTAACAAAACAATGGTCACTGTCAAATGAATTATGGTGCTCACTGTAAATACACGCGCAGATTTCGACAACAAAAATAAACAGTGCAATGCCAGAATTGCCTGCTGAGTGCAAATTACCACAATAAGCATGAGTCTGCTTCCCCATTGAATCCAATTCTGCAGCAGGTAGTGCTTGGCTTTTTATACAGAAACATGCTCAGAGCAGAGGCAAGCTTTCCTCTTCACATAAAATAACAGTTACCAAATACTACACATTCACAAGGAATTAGGATGTATTCCTTGAGGAAAAAGTGCTTGCGCACACACGAACACACTGGCAGGATCTCACATACCGTTTCTAATCTCACATATCGTTTCTCAAAATGAGGCCTAAGTAGGGTCTCGCAACCACTTTGGAATCACCACATGAAAGACTAGAGCTGGAAGCTTCTGAAAAACATTAGTGATCCTTGTATGTATTGTGCAACGATAGCCAACTGGCAAAGATCTGTGAAGATTGGGATTGTGTCATAAATGTGTAAAGACCGGACCATGAAAGATCCACAGAGCCATCGTTCATTGTCTGTTCCATGCCTGCCCGTCTTTAATCGGTAGGCTAATCACATGTACAAAACCTCAACAACACTGATGTGAAATGATTCAATTATATGAACTGCAGATGGAAGGAGTGTTATTCTCTTACAATGAGCACCGCTGGGTGTGGTTGACACAATCACACTGGCTGTCCTAAATCTGGGAGGATGCCAGTGAGCATACCTGTATAATATTCTACCAACTGACAATTGAACACTCATTGCTGAGGAGTAAACTGTATCTGTATTACCGTAATAGGCCAAGGATTAATATGGCATGCTTTACTGATGAAAGAACTGTTTTACGGACCATTTGACTAACCCATGTTGGGCACCTACTTTAGAACTCAAGTCCTGGAAGACAGCAAGCTTACCATTTCCAAGCTTTTTAATTAAAACATGGTGTCCTTGAATTTGACTTTGTTGACACATTAGACCATGTTTGGGCAAAATAAGGAGGTCTGTTCAATACAGCCCAGAGAGGACTTAGTAATGAAAACAAATCCAGCCCACAATAGGCTTTTGTCTAATAAATCACACTGAAAAGCTCCCAGTGTAAATTCCATTTGCCACTTGATTGATACTGGTAGCTTACCACTGTTTTGTGTGGGTGCCAGCATTTCTTACAGAAAACCAACTAGCCACCTGTACTGCAGTTGGAAGTGAACACAACCACTGTCGGTGTCAATGCTGCTGGTTAAATACCAATAGTTAGAGCTGAAGCTGCAGCTCCTTCAGATATAGGACAGCAGCTGTACCTCTCTGAATGCAGGTGTTTATTGCAGCCATGTTGCTGCATTCCACATCATGTTCCATAGTAGATTAGATCTAACAATTCTCATCGATCAGGGGCCCTAGGTAGTATCAAAATTAGTTGTGCTACCGTGTTGCCGCATGTTAGAGGAGTGTTACACCGTTTTAGTGTGTATCGTATGTGTAGGTGGGTAGGTACTGACATGTAAAACGTGACCTAGCTTGCTAGCTAAGAAACTGTTTGGAATGTAAGAAATGCATTGTATTACTAATGAATGGACTATAATCAACCATAAATCGATAGCTCACTTGACAAATGACAGTACTGTAGTAACTTAGATAGCTATTATGATGTACGTAATACTTTTAACACTGCCTTAGGCTAAGTTTGCTACTTAGGATACAACATTGATTAAATGCTTGACATTCGCAGCCTAAAAACCAGCTCATTCAATGTAAACCCCTGAGCCACTATAATCTATCTGGCTAGCTCAGCAGTATTGGGTAGTTAACGTTAGCTATCTGCTAACCTATTCACACATGTTGTCCTCAGGCTAGCTCGCTGGGTTTCATTACATGTATGTGTGATATGGTTAGCAGATTACTTAGCAAGCTAAAACGTCTAGCTATGAGCGGTCTATGACATCTAAACTCTATCAAGAGCATCCAATGTTGTCAGGCTACCTCGGTAGCGTAGCTGAGAGTCCAAAGGCAGGGGCGCTACTGTACAGCAGCTACAGCGGGCTACTTACCTCATACTGGATGTATTGTTTCCTCCATTCAGGGGTGATGTGCGCCGAAAGGTGCTCCGTGAATTTCATCCTTCCTCGGCTGTTTCACTCCCGGTGTTTCGACGTTGAAATTATTGGGTGACGTTTTTGGATGGATGTTTTACACCCAGCCGATATTACGCCACGAAGGAGCGTTTGAGACCGAATGACCACTGACTGTGCAATATTTGTCATCCAGGCAGCAGATTATAGCGAACGTCTCGTCGAAGGTCCCCTATTTTCCGTTTGGTTTCACATTAATGTAGGTGAACGTATGACAACGACAGTCCCATAACTGCTAGATGCTCCTCTCCTCCTTTTTGTAGACTATAGTAAAACATAACAATAACAGAACAATGTTTCTCCTTCAGTTATTACTTGGACAATGTTGTTTATGTGGTGGTACCACAGCTCCTATGCTTTGAAGTTACTCAGTCGCCATCATTGGGCAGAAAGTGACGTAGTTGGGTTGTGTCGTCACTACTCAATAGCATTAACACTTCAGGTAGATTCACTATATACGGTCTATGGGTAGATTTGTTGTATTACCAACATAATATCAGTCAAAGCTTGATTTGCTCAACTACGTTTAGACAATGCGTTATGACTATTCTGTGCCTTCCTTGGCTTTCAAACGGCGTTGTGAGAGGAGATCTAAACAGTCATTGGATGGTACGCTATGCCAACAATAAGACACAATTTGTGAAGATATAATATAATGGACAATACGTCAGGGGAAACAGCATTTAAATGTATAGGATTTGAACGCAATTCAGCACTTCCTGGGTAAATGCACTAGCCCTTGAGCTGTGCTCAGTGGTGGATATCATATTTCCTGTAGTTTGGTGGTATTGTGACTAAGTTCAAATTCAGGCAACATTTTAAGAAATGAAATAATTGTTTTTCTGTATAGTGGTTTGGTTAACTACTAAAAAGACACAGTAGGGTTATTCTAAAAAAATAGCTATGTGACACATAACTCTTCAGAATAACGCTACTGTTTCAAGAAATATACTATTTTTTTCCGTTTGGCATCAGGCCTATACCTACAATTCTCTCTTGAAACATGTTTTTTTGTTGTTGTTGTTGTTGTTGTTGTTGTTGTTGTTGTTGTTTAATCACTACTGTAGTTTACATGACACATTGTGTTATCTATGTCCCCAAAGTAATTTCTAGTTTATGACATTTTGGATCATACAATACTTTTTAACAAAACTGTTTGGATGTAAGTCAAGTATTATCACTTAAATATGATTTCCAGGACTTTTACAAAATATTTTTAAAACCTCATATTTTGGGCTGATGTGTAATATGGTGTTTATATATGCATAATTAGAATAATAATTATAATACTTCAGTAAGCCATACATTTTCAAGTTTAAAATCAAGTGGTTTGGTGTCGTGGTGTGCCTATTTGCCCATAAATGAAATTGTACACAATTTTCAGGGATATTTTTTGACTTCACAGGGCAACTTCTACAACCACAATTCCAAAAATGTTGGGACAGTATTGAAAATGCAAAATAAAAAAATATTTATTCGAAAAGTCAATTCACTCTGTACTATATTGAAAAAACATTATTAACAGATTATCTGATGTTTTACTTAATAAAATGTATTTTTGACAATATACTCTCACTTCAAATATTTGAGGACTGCGAAAGAGTCATTCTATGAAACAGGTACCGCTTCAACTTTTCAATTTTCCAAATTTTCATTAAATGCATTTTTTTAACTTACAACTTTAGATATATGTTATTCTAGCCTGGTCCTACCAGACTTTTGTATGCATATTTCATTTTATACAGAGAGTTTGGCCACTCTCCATTGACAAGAGTTAACTTCCTTGAAGGCGGGTAATCTGTTGAAGTATAAAACGGTTGGATCTGCTCTGAGCCACTCTGGTTCTGCCATAACCAATCGCTAACGTTTGGTCGTGACATACTACACTCAAACTAGCGCAGGACATCAACCTTATCATTCGCAGCAATTCCCTCTGTTCGCTGATTGGACTGGTAAAAATTGTTAGGAGAAAACCAGGGAATATACTGCAAACCCAGACGGAGTACTGAAGGAAAATTAAGTAGGTAGGAGGGCGCAGCAAGGCTATGTTAATCCTCCAAAAAAACATATTTTCCCACCTCAGGCACAAAATCCATAATAATATTATCCTTTTTATTCAGGTATAAGGGAGTCGTTCTTTTACCACCCCGTCACAGACAATATTGTATGCTAGTAATGTAATAAAACAATAAATAGATTTCTTAAATCTAATGTTTCCCTAATAGTAAAATGTCCCTTTTTTAGAAACCATCAATAGAAAGTCTGTAATTTAATTACTTTATTTTATTCTTAGTATTTGTATCTTGAAATATGAATTCTACATTACAATGACTTCATTGTTTGTACTGAAAAAAATACACTTGAAAAATACAAATAAAGTTACATTTATTTGATTAGTTCATACAACAAGAACACCATTCAACATTAATATATGTAAAATTTAATTTATTTTACATACATTTTTAACAAAATGACCACGTGTCAGGGGTGGTAACTGATGTGAGGGAGTGGTTCACTGTGACAGGGTGGTATAGACAACGTGTTTATCTCTATGATATGCTTTTTTAAAACTTTATAAAACTGGGGGAAGGAAACATTAAACTTGGAGATTTAATGGAAAACATACAGTGGGGAGAACAAGTATTTGATACACTGCCGATTTGGCAGGTTTTCCTACTTGTATGTACAGGTCTGTAATTTTAAATGATACTTACACTTCAACTATGAGAGACGAAATCCAAAACAAATATCAAGAAAATCACATTGTATGATTTTTAAATCACATTGTATGAGATTGCATTTTATTGCATGACATAAGTATTTGATACATTAGAAAAGCAGAACTCAATATTTGGTACAGAAACCTTTGTTTGCTATTACAGAGATATACACTCACCTAAAGGATTATTAGGAACACCCAGTCAATTTCTCATTAATGCAATTATCTACTCAACCAATCACATGGCAGTTGCTTCAATACATTTAGGGGTGTTGTCCTGGTCAAGACATTCTCCTGAACTCCAAACTGAATGTCAGAATCGGAAAGAAAGGTGATTTAAGCAATTTTGAGCGTGGCATGGTTGTTGGTGCCAGACGGGGCATTCTGAGTATTTCACAATCTGCTCAGTTACACCATGTACCCATCCTCTGATGGCTGCTTCCAGCAGGATAATGCACCATGTCACAAAGCTCGAATCATTTCAAATTGGTTTCTTGAACATGACAATGAGTTCACTGTACTAAAATGGCCCCACAGTCACCAGATCTCAACCCAATAGAGCATCTTTGGGATGTGGTGGAACAGGAGCTTCATGCCCTGGATGTGCATCCCACAAATCTCCATCACCTGCAAGATGCTATCCTATCAATTTGGGCCAACATTTGTAAAGAATACTTTCAGAACCTTGTTGAATCAATGCCACGTAGCATTAAGGCAGTTCTGAAGGAGAAAGGGGGTCAAACACAGTATTAGTATGGTGTTCTTAATAATCCTTTAGGTGAGTGTATATCAATATGTTATAACATAACCAGGTTTGCACACACAGCAGCAGGGATTTTGGCCCACTCCTCCATACAAAACTTCTCCAGATCCTTTATGTTTCGATCCTGTCGCTGGGCAATACAAACTTTCAGCTCCCTCTAAAGTTTTTCTATTGGGTTCAGGTCTGGGGACTGGCTAGGCCACTCCAGGACCTTGAGATGCTTCTTACGGAGTCACTCCTTAGATGCCCTGGCTTTGTGTTTCGGGTCGTTGTCATACTGAAAGACCCAGCCACGACCCATCTTCAATGCTTTTACTGAGGAAAGGAGGTTATTGGCCAAGATCTCGCAATACATGGCCCCATCCATCCTCCCCTCAATACCGTGCAGTCGTCCTGTCCTCTTTGCAGAAAAGCATCCCCGAATAATTATATTTCCACCTCCATGCTTCACGGTTGGGATGGTGTTCTTGGGGTTGAACAAACACGGCGAGTGGAGTTTAGACCATAAAGCTCTAATTTTGTCTCATCAGACCTCATCTTCCATTCCTCCTCTGGATCATCCAGATGGTCATTGTCAACCTTCAGACGGGCCTGGACATGTGTTGGCTTGAGCAGGGGGACCTTGCGTGTGCTGCAGGATTTAAATCCATTACGGCGTAGTGTGTTACGAATGTTTTTTTTTAGACTGTGGTCACAGCTCTCTTTAGGTCATTGACCAGGTCCTGCTGTGTAGTTCTGGGCTCATCCCTCACCTTCCTCATGATGATTGATGCCCCACGAGGTGAGATTTTGCATGGAGCCCCAGACCTGAGGGAGATTGGCTGTCATCTTGAACTTTTTCCATTTTCTAATAATTGCACCAACAGTTGTTGCCTTCTCACCAAACTGCTGGCCTATTGTCCTGTAGCCCATCCCAGCCTTGTGCAGGTCTACAATTTTTGCCCTGATGTCCATACACAGCTCTCTGGTTTTGGCCATTGTGGAGAGGTTGGAGTTTGTTTGTTTGATTGAGTGTGTGGACAGGTGTCATTTATACAGGTTGAGTTTTTTGTATCATGTCATCAAATTGGAAATGTCTTCGTACATGTCTCAATGTCTAAGTACATCTTTTCAAACTATTAAGTACAGATAGCCTACATTTAGCACAATTTCCAAGTTAATAGATCTAGTTGATCTAAACTGATTTGTTGATTCTCAGTCTAATCGGTGTTCCCTCCAAAACGTGTTAGCGTCATTTCATTGTATAAGTCATCACATGCACAATAGTCTGTTCAATTGTCAAAATTAGTCAAGAACATAATACCATGAATACCATATATGAATCTCTAGGAACATTTGATAAATTGATTACAGCAATTGATACTCAGGTGAAAGTAGAACTTGACTAACGAACAAGGAGTATCACACATCTCAGATAACCAATCAAACAGCATGATACGTTTCCTGACAGGTGCTGTCCAGGATTGTGAATGCTGCAATACATGTATATATAGAGCTTAAACATGCAGGACCAGTACAATTTCTGAACATGGAGGCACCTGGCCAAGTAAATGAACAAGGGCAACTGCTTGCCGGGAGGAGGAGGAGGAGGGAGAGGAGGAAGAGGAGGGGGAAGAGGAGGAGGAAGAGGAGGAAGAGGAGGAGGAGGAGGAAGAGGAGGAGGAAGAAGAAGAGGAGGAGGAGGAGTACGGGTGCGTGGTGGAGGAATAGAGGGGGAAGAGGTCGAGGAGCAAAAGACACCGTGTTGTCCCAGATGTAATTCGGGCCACAATTATAGACCATGTAATCAACCATGGCCTCACAGTGGCGGAGGCAGGTTGCAGAGTGCAGCCTAATGTGCCTGGCTCTACAGTCTCCATCATCATCCAAACCTTTTGCAGGGAAAACAGGTATGCAGTCAGTCAATGACAGTGTGTGTGTGTGTGTGTGGCCTACAGTAATATCTCAACTCAATAGGATGTTATGATACTAAAAATGACAAGGAAAATATTGGAATAGTTTTTTTTCTACAGTATTGATGATACAGTTCACAGTTGTATTCTAATCACTGTGCAGTGATACATTAGAATTGTGATACGGTTACTCTAAGTAAAACAACTATACAGGGACATTGAAATCTATGTCTAGGATTGGACGACAACCTTGCACGGGTGGCAGAGGAAGACTCCTCAATGACGAACAAGAAAAAGAAATCTGTAACATGGTGATTGCAAATAATGCCATAACATTGAGACAGATCCGTGCTGCAGTCCTACAAGACAATGCCATATTCCAAAATGTCATCTCCATAAGCATCTCCACAATAGACCGGAAATTGAAGAAGCATCAGATGACATTGCAGCAAATTTACAGGGTTCCATTTGAGAGGAACTCTGATAGAGTGAAAGAGCTGTGCTACCAGTATGTACATGTAAGTCAGTTACTGGTTGTCCATCATTATAACCTTTTTAGAATTACGCAGTGGTTCCTAAACTTCTTTGGCATCAGTACCCACTTTACCTGGTTGCTGAACCCAGGTAATCCAGGTATGAAAGTATTTGAATTATCTGATTTCAACATTTTGCCTAAACTGCATCTTATTGTATGATGCAATTATCATTATAATCCTTATTTTGAACAACATAA
>JACXGM010028946.1:0-13846 GCA_016801145.1 Umbra pygmaea
GTTAGACTACATTGCAAAAATATTACCATGCATTCATAACCTCGTGATTCAGTGAGAGTGAGTCCAAAACATCGGAAAGTAGGCTATGTCTTGTGACATTTCTTTATTTACATTTTGTAAAAAGAAAAATCAATAGAAAATCGCCGTTATAATAGCAATCCGCCATGGAACAAGCGCGCCTGCTCTTAAAGGGAATGTGGGATGACGATCTGATTGGTTTATTGCACGTTACGCCCAAACCACACCTATGACTAATGAAGCTACTTTAGACCTACCCATTTTAGATATGCGTTGGGCGCAAGAATCATTTATCCCGCCGGTAAAATAGCAACAGCGCCCGGGACTCTCCCACAATGTAACTTGCGTTTCGCGTTTGATACTTGCGTTTCAGATCGTTAAAATAGGGCCCATAGATACATTATTGATTGCAAACATACATCTATAGTGTTTCAAGTTATTTCCAGAAAACAGAAGGATGATTAGGTTGCCATGATAATATACTGTAAGTGTTATTTAGCATCCCTATTGATACAATGCCATGGGATCTTTTGTGACCAGATAAACTGTAGTCAGGACACTGGTATAAGGTCTCATCCAAAGGAAGGCACTCTAGACAGGGTACATCAGGAATGTCTGATGTTTAAGGAACTCTACCCAAGTTAAAGCAACTCTGCCCATTCTTCTTTATTAGCTGAACAATGCAAATAGTGCACTAACATACAGGTAATTAAGAATCATCAGGCTTCAGGATGCCAGCAGTTAGCCTTGTGGTTATGTTATCTTTCTAGTAACCAGAAGGTTGCCACATCAAAGCCCATACCGTCAATAGGAAAAATTTTACATTTTGTCCCTGAACAGAGCAGCTACCTAAGTCACTGTGGATGACAGCATCTGGTGAATTCCTAAAATGCTATATATAATCATTTTTATGTGAATTTTCATTTTTTTTTCCATCCAACCACATGTCACCTGAACTGCCGATTCTTTCCGCACTGTTCACCCAACACTGAAGCCTTTAGTCGGATCATGCATGGATGATTACATTCACCGACTAAACTTTCATGATTGAACCCACAGGCGCCCGATCTGAACACAGGAAGACGTTGGAGTGCAAAGGGCCAGGATAGATAATCTGACATATCTAACCCAAATCCCAGGCAGTGCTATGCCAATTTTGCGCTGCCTTTTGCAGGAGGCCCGGGGAAAGTAAGAGAACCCATGGTCAGGCTTGAACCCTTGACCCTCATGATGTACACTGTCCTGCAATGTAGCTACTTAGCCCACTACACCACCCGGACCACTATATAATTGTTTTAATAAAACTAGATGACTGTATAACT
This sequence comes from Umbra pygmaea, assembly GCA_016801145.1. Taxonomy (NCBI): domain Eukaryota; kingdom Metazoa; phylum Chordata; class Actinopteri; order Esociformes; family Umbridae; genus Umbra; species Umbra pygmaea. The sequence continues at coordinate 1,341 of JACXGM010028946.1, forward strand.
AGCTTCCTATTTCAATGTTATGGTAAATTTTGGGGTTCTTATTTCTGTAGCTTGCTTTCAAGTTTGATATTTCAAGTTAGATTGGCTGGAGCAAAGAGTGTAGGGAGTTTCTTTAACCTAGAGGCTGGGAGGCAGTACCAGGTTAACAATATCCCTTGCGCACTCAAGGCAATGCCTCTTTTACTCCCTGGGGCACTGAGATTAAATTGTTCAACAAAACGGAGAAGAGTGACCCCCAACTCTACTTCCAGGTACATCTGGTCACCCATCCAGGGACCACTCAGCATCAACCCTGCGTAGCATCAGTGGCAAGCCAGCAGTGGGATATCTACAATAGGCCTGGCTGTAGCCATTTAACACCACAGACATTTAATACAGGATCAGTGATGTTCACCACACACTGTACCTTATTCTATACATTGATACCCCTAGACTCTACACTGTGCTAGATGTATTACAGATATTCTAGATGTACTAGATGTAGTAGTATACTAGCTGTACTACAGATTGTAAAACAGAAACATTACATTTTAGTCATTTAGTGTACGCTCTTATCCAGAGCGACTTGCATTGAATACATGGAGCAATTCAGTGTAAAGTGCCTTGTTCAAGGACACAACGCCATTTGGCTCAGTCAAAAATCAAACCGGCAACCTTCCGACTAACTCTGACCCTTGAACATGTCAATGACTAAGGAATAAGTGATTTTGGCAGGCAAACCTATTGTTAGCGCATCCCCTTACGTGTGGCCAGCAAGTGTGTCTGCTACTCTGATTTACTGCACTAGACAGGATTTATGAAAATGGAATCCCTTTCTCCTAATGTACGAGGCGGGAATCTGAGTGAGAGATGCTTTAAGCGCCTGGCTCCTCCAGACGCCCTATAAACGCTTTAACAACACTTTTACAATGCCTTTACAATGTCAGCCGGGCAATGGCATTGCTGTACTCAGTCATAGAGTTGTAATGTTTTTTCTGGAGCTACTGTACCTGGCTGCCCTCATCGCTCCTGCTCTCCCACTCCGTCTCTCTTCTTCTCTGTTTTCATCGTTATCACTCAATCTCTCCTTTCACCTTCTTTTCTTTGTCCCCCTCAACATTATTTTTGTATTTTTTTCTGATTTCTAATTTCTGTCTCTTTTGGCAATGTGTGAAACTGATTACAATCACTGTAATTCTCTGAGAATAATAGATTAATTAGATTATAATGATTCCCATCACATCACAAGGCAGTTGTTGAAATACATTAATTTAGGTGATGTGGCTGAGATCTGTTAATGCTTTAATCATATTGTCAGTCTGCTCTCAGTAATTACAACTAATGATTTATTGGGAGGTAAAAGACCATCAGAACAGTACATGAGTTTAGGGTTTACTCAAAATGGCACCCACTTATAAGAGACAAAATACAGAATATCTGATGTTAATATTAGGCTCATAGGACAACATTTGATTTTACATACAGTACAGCTGCTGCCGGTGGATCTTTATTGGGGAGGGCGGGCTCTTGTTACGCTCGGGACCGGAGCGAATGGAACGGTGCGCAACGCACCAAACCCAGTGTGAGATACCGTTCCGTTTCCCTCAGTCCGGACAGTAATATGAGCTTGCACCCCCAAATTAAGATCTACCGACCGCGGCTGATACAATATGTAGCCCAAATCTAATATTTTTTCATTGCTGGGGAGCATGGGCTAATGCTAGCTTTATTAAGGGCTCTATACAAAATGTAATTTTGCCGCCACACCTTGCTTCTATGATAATGGTGGAGCAGGGGGATAAAATACACACAAACATTTGATTTGTGTACATAAAGAATATTTATTGCAATTCAACATTACACTGTCAGGCGGTCAGCATCTTGGCATCCACTCCTCCCTTTTTCCTCATGATAACTGCCTCCTAATGATAGGGAGTAGAGGCCTGTTGGTCACCATGGAGGATGTACGTAAGTCCTTCAAACGTGTAACATGGCATCTCCAGCATCTGTGCCAACCAATTAACAGAGGTATTCAGCAACATCTTCAAAACCTCCCTCCACCAAGCCATCATTCCTCTCTGCTTCAAGAAATCCACCATCATTCCCATTCCCAAGAAAGGGAAAGTGACGGAGCTGAACAACACTGATCACATTTTCTCCTCCCTTCCTAATACACTGGACACACTTCAATTTGCCTACTGTAAAAAGCTCATGGCTTTAGGCCTATAACCCCTCCACCTGCAAATGGATCCTGGACTTCCTGTGTGGCTTCCCCCAGGTGGTGAAGGTGGGAAACAACATCTCATCCACAAGGATCTGCAACAAAGGTGCCCCACAGGGCTGTGTACTCAGTCCCCTCCCCTACTCCCTGTACACCCACGACTGTGTAGCCACCCACAAGTCTTACAGGATCATCAAGTTTGCTGATGACACTTCAGTTGTAGGCCTGATCACGAAAAAGGATGAACCGGCCTAGATAGAGGAGGTAAATGCACTGGCAGTGTGGTGCTGGGTAACCAACCTCTCTCTCAATGTCAAGAAAGCCAGCTGATTGTGGACTACATAGTCAGGAATTCCGAACACCCCAAATCCTTATCAATGGCAACACCGTTGAGAGGGTCACAGACTTCAAGTTCCTCTGAGTCCTCATCTCTGAGAGGCTGGTTTGGCCACTACACATATCCATCTTAGTGAAGAAGGCACGGCAGCGTCTGTACAAACTTAGGAGGCTGTAGAAATGTGGCCCGTCTCAGAAAGCTGTCACCATTTTATACAGGTGCACCATGGAAAGTACACTGACAGGATGCAGAACTGCCTGGTATGGAATCTCATAGATGGCTGAGCATATAGCTTTTAAAATGTCAGACGCTCAGCTGAACGTATCATAGGATCCCCACTCTCCTGCCTGGAAGACACCTCATGTACCACTGTAAGGCAAAGAACATCATCGCTGAGACTAACTACCCAAGTCATGGCCTGTTCCAGCCAATCAGGTCCACCAGACATTATCAGGTCAGAAGCATTCTGTCAAGAACAAACAGACTTTGAAACAGCTTCTTCCCGCAGACCATCAGGATATTGGTCTACATGGCATGGACTACTAACATGGTTTTACAAGCCATCATGGACACTTTTTTTTGGTCACATCATTGATAATTCCACAAATCCATAGGTCATACAATATCTACCTATCTATGTGGGTCCCCTCCCACCCTCTGTCTCAATCGGTGGTTGCTTTGCAAGGGTGTAGCTAGAGCTGCTGGTTGCCCCTGGAAGGTTCTGGACCCTACTAGCAATCTCCTCTGGTGGCTTTGGTGTGATGCAGAGCTAGTAGGTAGGGGTGCATTCACGCCACAAAACATACTGTAAACTATGCTAAATGCACATTGAAATTACAATTAAATACTAATAAAAAGTAAGCTAACAGTAAAATATTTCTAATATTGCACCAGACTGTTGATATTGGAGAGAAAAAATACTTTAGTGGCACCCATCTTAATGGTGTTAAGACTAGACATGTAATAATATTTTTTGCATTATATGTTCTGGTCAATCATTTCTGTTTTCCATATCTTGGACAATGGAAGGAATGGATGCAATTGAGAAAAATAGTAAAATATCTTCAAACAATGTTGGTATTTTGTAAAACTGCTCATCATTTTCCATGCAGGTGGCACTATTTCAAGTCTAAAGTGTGTGTCTGCTACGCCTAGTTATTTTATAAGGTACCACCTGAATTTACACTCATCAAATGACTACACAACCACAGAAACATTTTAAATATTGAGATTGAATCCGTAAGCTGATACTGGCTTGCTTAGAACATTCAATTAATGGCAAGTGTCAATTTGTGTTAGTTACTAGTTAATCATCAACATTTATGACAACTGGCTAGTAGCATTTTAACGTGATCTCTCAGAAATCCATAATACTACCACGGTGTACTACCAGAGTGTAAATAGCATAGATTTAGCAGGTTGGTAGGATGGGGACGGTGGGCGGGCATAAAAGCATGCGACTCACATGCCAAAGATTGCGAGTTTGAAACCATGCGGACACTTCGAAAGTATTTTGTTTTCTATCCTTTTTTCCTCACTATCAGCATGGTTACAAACAATACATTACAACATAACACATGTTACTTGGAGTTAACAGCAAGGTTTCTGAGTGGTTAAGGTTAGTTTAGGGGTTTTTGGTAAGGCTTAGATCGAATTAACAGCAAGGTTTCTGAGTGGTTAAGTTTAGGTTAGGGGTTTGGGTATGGCTTAGATCGAAATTACAGCAAAGTTTCTTAGTGGTTAAGTTTAGGGTAAGGGTAAGGGTTTGGGTAAGGCTTAGGTCGAATTAACAGCAAGGTCTCACTGTGAGCCCACAGTGACTCCATCGCAGACTTTTCGGTGAAACTGCCACGGATTTTGGTCCCATTCCGTGAAGCTGCCACGGATTCTGAAGTTCAGACTCCGTGGCAGTTTCACGGATTTCTGAGAGATCAGGCTATAACATTTCATGCTTCAATGACTGTCAAGGTTCCAATGAAGTGGAGGCAAGCGCGTCTTCAATAAACATAAATTTATTTGAAACAGGAGGAACTGAACAGAAACAAACACAGGAACAAACATGAGAAACCAACCAAATCTATGCATACACCAAAACATGACATAAGAACAACATAAGATCTACACAACACTAACTATATGAACAAACTAAAGACTAATGAAGAAAAAGAATACCCACATACCCAAACAGAAACAATGAATCACACGGGACTAACAAACACCCAGAACTAAATACCCAACTAATGAGGAAAGGGTGTGCAGGTGGGGACCTAATCTACAGAACTGATAGGCTCACCAAAACGTGATGGGATCATGTGACACAAAGAGCGGGAAACCTAACCAAAACAATATACACAGGGGAGAAACCACAACAAGGTGAACACAGAACAATCACACAGACACTAGGGACATTGTGACACCATTCACTGAAGAAGAACAAAACATACATATAAACACGGGAGGTCTAAACACTGGGCCAGATGTTACAATGACCAATTATTGTTTATTATAAAATGGTTTCAGAAATATCTGCAATTTGATTGGCTAAAATTATGTTCCAAGCCTATGACAATTCCCTGATATCTGCATTTAGAACGTTGCCTTATCAATGACATATCACTACGCCAAACCTGAGAAGCTGACCAAAATAAAAAACATGTGTCATGGTATGGTGGATGAAAGGAGTCAAACGCAGATAGGGGTTTGTGTGCATTACTTGTACAGCCGAACAAACAGCAGAGTACACACTTTAGGTCAAAATAAAGGGTGGCTAAAACACTGGACACAAAATGAAAAGAAGTAATGAAGCTCACAAGAGCTGTGTGAAGCTCACAAGAGCAGAGCGAACAATATTACTAATCAGCAATAAAATAACAGAGCTCTTGAATGACTCTTAATTAAACATATTAGTGGTGAACAGGTGAGAATATTAATATATACATTCACCTAAAGGATTATTAGGAACACCATACTAATACTGTGTTTGACCCCCTTTCGCCTTCAGAACTGCCTTAATTCTACGTGGCATTGATTCAACAAGGTGCTGAAAGCATTCTTTAGAAATGTTGGCCCATATTGATAGGATAGTATCTTGCAGTTGATGGCGATTTGTGGGATGCACATCCAGGGCACGAAGCTCCCGTTCCACCACATCCCAAAGATGCTCTATTGGGTTGAGATCTGGTGACTGTGGGGGCCATTTTAGTACAGTGAACTCATTGTCATGTTCAAGAAACCAATTTGAAATGATTCGAGCTTTGTGACATGGTGCATTATCCTGCTGGAAGTAGCCGTCAGAGGAAGGGTACATGGTGGCCATAAAGGGATGGACATGGTCAGAAACAATTCTCAGGTAGGCCGTAGCATTTAACAATGCCCAATTGGCACTAAGGGGCCTAAAGTGTGCCAAGAAAACATCCCCCAAACCATTACACCACCAGCCTGCACAGTGGAAACAAGGCATGATGGATCCATGTTCTCATTCTGTTTACGCCAAATTCTGACTCTACCATCTGAATGTCTCAACAGAAATCAAGACTCATCAGAAGAGGCAATATTTTTCCAGTCTTCAACTGTCCAATTTTGGTATGCTCTTGCAAATTGTAGCCTCTTTTTCCTATTTCTAGTGGAGATGAGTGATACCCGGTGGGGTCTTCTGCTGTTGTAGCCCATCCGCCTCAAGGTTGTGCATGTTGTGGCTTCACAAATGCTTTGCTGCATACCTGTGTTGTAACGAGTGGTTATTTCAGTCAAAGTTGGCCTTCCATCAGCTTGAAGCAGTCGGCCCATTCTTCTCTGACCTCTAGCATCAAAAAGGCATTTTCACCCACAGGACTGCCGCCCACTGGATGTTTTTCCTTTTTCACACCATTCTTTGTAAACCCTAGAAATGGTTGTGCATGAAAATCCCAGTAACTGAGAAGATTGTGAAATACTCAGACCGGCCTGTCTGGCACCAACAACCATGCCACGCTCAAAATTGCTTAAATCACCTTTCTTTCCCATTCTGACATTCAGTTTGGAGTTCAGAAGATTGTCTTGACCAGGACCACACCCCTAAATGCATTGAAACAACTGCCATGTGATTGGTTGATTAGATAATTGCATTAATGAGAAATTGAACGGGTGTTCCTAATAATCCATTAGGTGAGTGTATATTATAACTTTATTCACGTTATGTTTGGCTGTTCCCTGGAACTTAGAGCAACCTGAGGATATATACGATGTCATTGACGGAAGACAAAACAAAACATCCTGTGTCTTCGAATTACATTATACATTTCTATGGGTTTGAAAGTTGGTGGAAACATTTAGGATAATGTAAGTACACAACTAAAAAGTATATAACATAGGTATAGTTGTTTTTGCTTTTTTAATGCAAAGTACGTCTTTTGTTATTGTTTTGATCTAGAGACCCCTAGTGTCTAAAAATGACATATTGTAAATTGAATGTGTGTATATAGCCTGCGCTCCTTGGTGGTGGTACTGAGAACTGCTACGTTAAGACGACAACTTACAAGAATGTTGTGTAATGATGTGAGCAGTGCAGCAATTTTCGTAGTTGGAAATACGTGTAGTGAACAGTATAGTATGCTTTGGCTTTAGTCGTGTCATTGGCATGTAAAGATATAAAATGTTGGTGAAAATCAGAGACATTTGGAGTTGCTCAGACTTGAGAAATTATCACTCACTGAAAAATCCTTTGAAGTCATCAACTACTACTATAGGTAAGTGTTTTCTCCTGCATTGTTTTTGTAAAAGTCATGCATCTCACAATCGTTTTATGTGTGCAACAATTCAACAGGCATTTTGTGTGGTAATAACAAATGCACTAGTAGAAGTTACAAGTTTATAATGTGGCACAGTATGATTTATTCGGCATGAATAGTCCACGTAAATAAACATGAGCAGATTTTGGCTATACTGACTGCATTTACGCCCGGTGTCCAGGGGTGTAGCACAAGATCCTGGGCCCTATGCATAGGCAGTCCTGAGGGGCCCCCATCCAGGTAAAATTAAATATATTCTCGACATTTCAACGGCCCTCTCTCCCCCTGGGCCCTGGTAATCAGTATTGGTTTTACCCCCATTTAGTGATGGGTGATTCATGAACGATTCGTTCTTTTTGAACAAATCTTTTGAAAGACCGTTATGTACGATTCATATTGGATCGTTCATTTTGTTTTTGTTTGCGCAGGCACATTACTTCTATGATCCAGTATACTGTTCGGTACTAGTACCTGAATCGTTAATATCATTCTTTTTGGCGCAGGCGCATTACTTCTATGATCCAGTATACTGCTCGGTACTATTACCTGAATCGTTCATATGGTTCATTTTGGCGCAGGAACATTACTCTATATTCAGTACGATTTTGTTTTTGGATTCACACGTTCGCTCATCACTTTAGACTGAGAGACAGAAGACTCACAGAATTGTAACACTTAACTAGTCCGACCAAATTTTACTAATTTGACAAATGCACCTTTATCAAAGCTTCTATATGGATCTGTTGATCCTGTTATAGGATTATGCACAAAATAAATATTTTAAGCTTTATGTTAATTGTTATTCTTATAATGTCATATGACGCTGGATATTTAAAATAATGGGTTTTACTACACATGTATCCATATTACTGCTTGGCCACTGAACATCTTTGTTATAATGAACTGATAATATGGTAGGCTGTTACATTTTGCCTATATGCACTGCATCAAATGAACAAATGTTTGAATAATCTAAACTCCAGGCTGCAGGATGGAAGTGAACACACTTGACAGCTACACTTATTTTATTTCCTCAAATTTAAAACTTTCTACCAGACGTCGTATGAGATTAGTTCATTATCTTAAATGTTTTTGGATTTGCACAGGTGCATTACTTCTATGAAATATTTTATGGTTAATTAATCTCGTTCTTACCTTCTTTTTTGTGAAGATTTATTATTTCTATGAACCAGTACATATGGTATGGATACGGATCAGTATACTGGTTCTTTTCATTCATAGCAATCTGCACATGCGCAAATGAATGATACAAATCAAAATGATTTGTTAATTTGAATGAACGAGTTCCAAAAGTCAGTAAAAATAGTCAAACTTTCCCTCACTACCCCCAGTCCGACGCCCCTGTGTGTGTCTGATGTAGAAAGGGTTGTGACTGCATCAACTAAAAAGTTAGAAATAGTAAACAATATAATTTAAAACAGACTTGTAAATGTGTGCCATTTTATTCAAATTGAAATTAAATTATCAGATTTTTATATATGATGTAAATTATTAGCTTAATAGGAACTACTTATTTTATGTGGCATACTAACATGGCCACTGTAACATGGCCACTGTAAGAGTGGTGGGGGGTACGTTAATATTAGACGATAACTGCACCCCTCGCAACATTTTGTTTTGCTAAAAATACATATATAAAAATTCAAAAATAAAATGTTGGCAACCGTTTTATAAGCGCATTAACGAACTCCAGCCTGTGCGTTGCCAGGAAAAAACGGCGCACCTCAGCGGTGTAGCCACTCGGCCTTTAGGCCTTTCTGCCTCTTTTTACCCATTGAGGTGTGCGTTTATTCCCTGGCAACACACAGTCTGTTGTGTGTTAATGCTTATGACAACAGTGGCCTATTTAGTCATTAGATCATTTTGTTAATAATCTCAGCTACTGAACAACTCAACAGCTTGCTTTGTGAAAAGTCATAATATTATTAGCTACAGCTAATAGACAGAAGCTATCTACTGTAGCCTACAGTACTGTACTGTAGATGGACCATATTTGCCACCTTATGTGCTGTACTTTAGTTTTACAGTACTTTACAAAATCTTAGACACATGTAAAACAATTGTGTAAACTGAAGATTTAGTTTAAAAAATACCCAAGAGTTCCTAAATATAATAATTATAATATAGAGGACTAAACAGTAAAACAATGTAAAATTCTAAGAGCGATTTATGTTACTATTAACAACAGCCTTACAAATAATGCTAACTTTGGTGACATTGGCACACGTTTAAAATATCAATCATTGGCGCACACAACCCCTTAATTATTAGCAAAATTTTTGCTAGCTACAACTGTGATTTGCTCATCAAAATTGTCAACAATGCTACAATTGCTTTTTTACTTGTAACCCATGTGCATTGCAGTGCAGTTAGCTGCTACAATTATTATTATAAATAATATGTATTTCTTTACATATTAGTTTTTTTGGGGTGGGACTTTGGGCATTGTTGGGTGATATGAAACTACCTAGTTTACCTGTAGGCTGGGCTAAAGTGGTTTACTGTTCTTCATTGACAAAAAAGGCAATGTTTTTGGCAAAACTAGGTATTTAATAGAAACAGAAACACCCAAAATCTGATCTTCAAATCGAAAAAACTGCCAAATGCCAAAGAATATGTGGCTGTTTACAAAAGGCTGTAGGTGTACAAAAGTGCAGTCAATTAAGTATTAAATGCAAGTTTCGGCTGCCAATTAGTTAAACCTAATTGCTCCCAGGTTGTTGCCGAAAATAAGAATTGGTTCTTAATCATGTTGCTTAGTTAAATAACAGTAAAATAATAAAAAGAATACAATTCAATGAGATTTATTCTTACCTGTTTCTTTGAGGGTCAGTTTACATGTCTTCGAAACAGTGGTCTTTAGATCTGGATGTGATTGTTGTAGCTGTGTTGGGAGGAACTATATCTGTTCATGAATGATTCTCGAATGTGTTCTGTGTGATGTTTGTCTGGGATTCTGTTAAACAAGGCAGGCTAAAAGTTTAATTGGGGACGTGGGTTTTTAGGACAGATGGCTGTTGCAAAAAGAGCAACAGCACGTTTTCTACGGGTGACAGAGTAGCGATTTCATAGGGGGTTGATGTAGAGGAGAAGGTGGGGGGTGAACATATACCCAGAATTCCATCTGTTTGACCTCCGTATAGACTACAGAGCTATGGAGACGCTGATGTCGGAAACCGACCCCGGGCTCCCATCGCCACGGTGACAATAAACATGTCAACCACCACACGCTAGTGCAATCTGCGATCAGATTTACTGTGCATGAAATATGGCGCCCCTTTTATTGGTCCAAAGACTTGTCACTCTTAATTTATTGGCTGTTGCTATGATGTCAGTGAGCTCCCTGCCCCAGGAGAGAGAGAGAGAGAGAGAGAGAGAGAGAGAGAGAGAGAGAGAGAGAGAGAGAGAGAGAGAGGTGCATAGAAGAAAGGCGAAAGAGAGAGAGATAGAAAAGGTGGGGAAGCGGGCGAGAGAGAGGATGATGGAGATGGATAAAAAGAGCAAAAGAATAATGCATCCATCCTATTTGATTGTGGAGTGGGTTTATTAGGCTGACAGAGCAACAGTGTCACTGCCCTGGTCCATATAAATGGAGCTGCTTTGGCACACTCTGGTACAGCTTTGTATTCCTTTGAACATTGACACCTATTGCTCCTCTGTTGACAGTGGAAAAATGAATCCTTGGCTAGTATCTTCACTTGAAGTAGCTGACCCAGAAATATCAAGCTGCAGTGTGTGAACACCGGGGGAGGATACATTCGAAAGTGCGGCACGTCCAAACAGGCTTAATTTCGTTTAATCTGCTCAGATAGAATAGGTGAATCTATTGTGATAAAACCATGGAAGATTGGATGGAAAATATCAAAGAAAAATTGCCGTCCGTGCAAAGGCACAGTGAATATCAAGGACAATGCATGAGAATGTGAAATGGTATCTTAAAAAACATGAAATAAAAAATGAGATAAGATTCCAATCCCCCTTTTTTTGAAAAATGATTCCCCGCTCTTGGAGAACTATTAGAATGTTTACATTTGCGGCATTTCGTTCCATATCAAAATAATTAATTGCCTCCATTTTCAAATTAAAAGTACATTACAATGCAATTAAGGATGCAAATGAGCCTAGGCCTGTCGCAAGCAGCCAGGAAAAAATGTGAGATAGAGAGTGTGATGATGCATGGAAGTTGTTGTGCATTTTTTTGTATTGGTGTACGATAATGTATATCTCTGTGTGTCTGTGCATATGTGTGGGTATAACTATACTTGTTCAGCCCTGCAAGGATACTAAAACAAAGAAAATGTCACATTGTGGGTATATTTTGTCAGTTTCCATCAGGAAAAGTTTTTTTTTATTCAAACTAAAAGTAAGAATAAGGTTAGAATTATATTTACATCTTAGTCATTAAGCGGACACTCTTATCCAGAGCGACTTACATTCAATACAGGGACATCCTTAGGGTAAAGTACCTAGTTCAAGTACTGTATACAACTACATTTGGCATGGTCAGGAATCGAACTGGCAACCTTCTGACTACACTGTTGTAGTGGATTTTTAGATGTTCCACAGGACTGATTATAGCAGCTGTCTAAGAACTACCAGTCTCTCACTCTTGACGACTGCCGGAGTGAGACCCGGAAGGGAGGGGGGCCAAAACCCCCACTATGGGTAGTCAAACAAGAAGCTGAGATCTCAACATTATACTGTATATCATGATATATAATTTTGGGGCTTGCTGGATCATCCCATTAAGGGAGTTTTGGTTTTACTACATGCAAGGCTATATGATTTTCTCCACAGAGCGACTAGAAGAGATTAATGCTAGCTTTCTACAGGGAAGCATAGTCAAAATGTGATAACCCAGTCCTTTTGTTCCCGGATAGCGTCGCCAAGGCGACACAATCTAATTGTTAATGTACTCTGTTGTTTTTAAATTCCAGGCAGTAAACTGACCCGTATTTCGTATGCACCGGGAGTTTGTGGGCGGCCCCTCTCGAAGGGAAATATAAGTCTTTGTTTAAGGTTAAACTGATGAGATTTCTGTAACGACTCTCCTGGCGACACGTCTGTGTGTGCCATAGCAAATGTGTTGAATAAATGTTGTATTAGATAGACTGTACCGTATAAGACATGCTTAGATCTTAGATCATATTTAGAAGTGTAAACGACATGTAATTTCTTGGTA
>JACXGM010028947.1:0-13846 GCA_016801145.1 Umbra pygmaea
CGACTAGCGGCTTGAGCTCAAACAACGCTAAGAGAGAGCTACGAATGGTCCAGACCAACCTTACGAAAGTATGACTTACAGAAGATATACTTAGAGTACGAACGTTTCGGGAACCGTGCCATTAGGTTAAGAGAGAGGTTAAGGAATAGGTTAAGAACTACTTAGCGATAAGAACGTTTTGGGGAACCGGGCCCTGAGCGTTTCATGTTCTCAAGTCGAGTTTTAAGTTGAGTCTGGAGAGACTGTAAGGCACAGTCTGGGATTAGCCTCATACTTTTGAACTTTGTCTGCAAGGATTTGTACCATCTGCCTCCTTTTGTCAGGAGTAGCTCGAAATGGCTGGCGGATTTCATTCAGATTCTTATCCCACAGAACTTGAAATGTTTCAGGCCATGGCTTGGGTATGCCTGATGAACCAGCACTGCTTAGATCATGCAGTGATTGCTGTGGTGAGTGGCTTGAAAGATGAAATGCCTGCTAGTGAGGATGTGGAAATAGGTAAAGGACTGGAGAAAGGGGAGTCACTTGGCAAATCCTGGAGATCCAATGTGAGGGTGGTAGTTTCTGAAATTAAATAAAAGCAAAACAGGCTAATGTGATAGATTTTTTATAAAATAATTTGCACTGCATGCCTGCAAATCAGTATCAGAAATAAAAACAATAAACAATGTATAGTAACAGTTAACAAAATATGTCTAAATCATTATTAGTAATTACCTCATTTGAATGTATCCAGCAGTTTCCTTTGCTAAATAACAGGTAGCAGGTCTTTGATTTCCTTTCGCTGGACATACTTTAGATCTTGTACAGCCAGAGTCATATCATGGGCAATCAGAGTATTAACAGAATGAAAGTGAAGATGTTAAACTGACTGTTGTATATCCTCATTATAATCTCTCAAGACAAACGCTGTGCCACAACATCTGGTGGAAAGAGTGCCAGCTCTTAGAAATGCCTGCAAAAGCTGATGCCTCTCAGCAAGAGTTTAACAATGATTTTTGAAGTTTTGCAACTTCCTTGCACACTGATTGAAATAAGTGTGCTTGCTTTCAAATTACAAATGTCCAAAGTCAGATCAATGGCCCAAACTGAACAATGAGTTCTGGATAGTGACGTAGTGATGCTTGGATTTTGGTGGATGATCCTCAAAAGTTTGCTTTCTGATTTGGAAGTTCTCCTCTATCAGAACTTGCAAGTATGAGATCTGACCAGTGGAAATTGTTGGAGCACAGACAATATCAACAATCTCTCTGAGCTGTAAATTAGCTGGCATACATCACTATCTGCTGCTTTTTATTTTTTCACCAATGAACACTGGCAGCATCCTGAAAAAACGTGTTCTAGTGTAATGACCACGACTCAAACACAGGGATAATCCAATAGGCAGGGCAAGGCAAGTTTATTTATATAGCACATTTCATACACAATGGGAATTCAAGGTGCTTCACATGAACAGGAAAACATGAAAAACTGAAACAGAAAGCAATTAAAATGAGAGAAAAAAAACAATTAGTAAAATAGTACAGTTTACGAAATAAAAGAGACTGACGAGCCATGTAAAAATATAGTGCAATCAGTTCGGACTCATTCAGTAAATGTGTAGCTAAACAGATGTGTTTTAAGTCTGGATTTAAAGGTGAACACTGTTGGAGCACATCTGATCTCTTCTGGGAGCTGGTTCCAGCTGCGGCTGGCATAGTAGCTAAAAGCAGATTCTCTGCGTTTTGAGTGAAACCTTGATATCTCTAGCTGATGTAATCCTAGTCATCTGAGTGGTCTGTTGGGTTTATATTCAATGAGCATATCAGCAATATATTGAGGTCCTAGGCCACTTAGTGATTTATATACCAGTAATAATACTTTAAAGTCTATCCTAAATGTGACTGGGAGCCAGTGTAGAGACCTGAGGACTGGCGTGATATGTTCATATTTTCTGGTTCTGCTTAGAATCCTGGCAGCAGCGTTCTGTATGAGCTGTAGCTGTCTTATGGTGTTTTTGGGAAAGACCAGTGAGGAGGCCATTACAATTATCCACCCTGCTGGTGATGAAAGCATGAACAAGTTTCTCTAGAGCAAAGAGTTTAATATCCAAACAGTAGTCAGGCTGGCAGAGGTCAATACACAGGATACAAATCCAAATGTGGATGTCAAAAGGGCAGGCAGAATCAATAACAGCAGATCGAGGCAACATTACAGAAGGGCAAAATCCAACAACGTAGGTCTCAGGCAGAAAAAGGTCAAAACACTTGCGTAATCAGAATAGGGATAAACAGTCTCAGTTTGACACAGCAGAATACAAACAAAACCTCACAGTGTCCTCCTTCTTCTTCTTCTTCTTCTTCTTCTTCTTCTTCTTCTTCTTCTTCTTCTTCTTCTTCTTCTTCTTCTTCTTCTTCTTCTTCTTCTTCTTTGGAGTACTGGCGGATCGCAACCAACTGTTGTGGAGCATACACCGCCACCTACTGTATCGGAGTGTGAGGCCAGTCACGGCCACCCACCCCTATATTCTCTTACCCACACCTGTAACCTTGAGAAAGTGCAACAGCCCCTGCGGAGATGATGCAACAGCTATCATCTCCGCAGTATACACCGACACATGATCCGTCACCCTCTTCCCACTCCTTAAGCCAACCTCTGGAACAAACACCCCAGCCCCTACCTTACCACTAACTGGGTCCTTTGACCCATCCGTAAACACCCTCAGAAATCCACCATACCCTTCGCCAAGAATTCTCTCCACACTACCACCGACAAACCCATTACCCCACCCCTTCCTACGCTCCACCAACCTCATATCCACATTCTGCACAGGAAACAGCCAAGGGGGAACCCTACCCAACGCTACCGCCGGTCCAACATCCTTCCCCTCCAAACCATAATCCACCACCTTCTGCCCTATCACCCACCCAAACGCTCTCATCTTACCCCCTACACCCATCAACACCTCCCCACCACATCTACCGCCGTATCCTCACCCAATACGCCAATGCTAGTTTATCCCGCCTCAACGCCAACGGCATCTCACCCATCTCCACCTGCACTGCAGCTGTGGGGATCGACCTACACGCGCCTACGCACAGCCGCAGCGCCTGAGCTTGCACCCTGTCCAACACCTCCAACACTGACCTAGCCACTGACCCATACGTAAAACACCCATAGTCCACCACCGCCCTAATCAGTAGCTGATACACACACAGCAATGCCTGCCTGTCAGCCCCCAATCAAACCCCACCACTGATCTCATAAGGTTCAATGCCCGGCTACATTTGGCCTCCACATACGCCACATGTTTCCTCCACGTCAACCTCTCATCGAACCACATACCTAAATACTTAAACACCACCACCCTGTCCAAACATTCACAAACTCACATCCACCACCTTCCTATTTGAATACACCATGAAGTAGGACTTCACCACCGACATCCTACAGCCCCACTTAAACGACCACTCTTCCACCGCAGACACAGCACACTGCATTTTCGCCACCACATACTTCACATTTCTCCCCCTTTTCCAAACAGCCCTATCATCCGTGTACAATGCGACCCCAATTCCCTGCTCCACCTCTTTAAAAACATCATTAACCATTACGAAGAACAACAACAGACTCACCACACTGCCCTGAGGCGTCCCATTCTCTACTTCAAACTCCCTCGACACGCTTGCCCCTACCTTCACCCTAAACACTCTCCCAAACAAGAAATCCACAACCCAGTTATACAGCCTACCCCCTACACCTATAGCACCTAACTTAATCAACAAGCCCTCCCTCCACATAGTCTCATAAGCCTTTTCAACATCAAAGTAAGTGACACACATTACTTCCTTTCTGGTCAAAGCACAGGCTATCTCCGTGCTGACCGTAACCAAAGCATCCGTAGTCGACCTAGCTCTCCTAAACCCACTCTGTGCCTCACTCACCAAAACTCTACTCTCACAGTGTCCTACTCTAACAGGCATGGTAAAATAGGGCTGGACACAGGTGTTCAGTATTCCGGTGTTTGCAAGTGATTCTGAGGGATGCGTTCGTGTGACCTGGGAAGATCGTCCTCCGTGGTGTGTGGAGACAGGAACTGGGGTGCATTAGTACTGCATCCGGAAGATGATACATCTGGACTGCATGTCCAGAGAGTTTTCCAGTACCTGTAATAACCTCTCAAGGTTTGTTGCTGAATCCATTACCAAGATATTTGAACTGATTCAGCTCAAGTTAAGAAAAGTGTTTCTCTTTTGTAACAAGGTGATTAATATACAAGGCCAAATCGAAGTAAACAATGCCCTCAAAAAGGTCATGGCCAAGACAGGGAGGAAATCCAGGGTGGCAAACATTAAAGTGAGCAAGCTCATTGAAGATTGGGTCAAACTCCTAATACCACTTGCTGCAACATTGTGTGTCTGAGCCTGAACATGCTCTTCATATGATTCTGCTGTGCGATTGGGACCTTTGAAGAGAGGATCTGCCAAAAATGTGTGTCGATCAAACTCTCAACAAGCCCCCAATTCTGTGTGAACCAGTGGAGGCTCGACCATTGAGGCAGGGGAGGTTGTTCCTCCTCATTCTTTTGAGAAGCAAAAGGGAGTTCAAGAATATAAAAAATATTAATTGGTTCAAATAAACTCTTAATAAATCTCAGTATAACTTATAGTTCATTTATTATTTTGAAATAAATAATTTAAATGATGATTAAAATGCTTAAACAGTGACATCTACAGAGAGATTGGTGAGTTGTTTGGAAAATAACATACTGTAGACTACTAGAGGAGGCTAGAGGAGGTAATCGGCTCTTTTACCTCCAGGGCGGAACATCATAATATCAATTCAATGCACTTCTATTTTTTCATACCTTTTTCATGCTAGTTTCTTATTGGCCAAGACACATGTCATAAGATGCCTCGGAGGAACCCTCTCCCTTACCAATCAACAACCACAATACAATATTGACATCTCGTTCGTCCAATGATTTGTTCCAAATGTCATCTTCAATTCTCCATCAAAGTTGTACACCATAACGACCTGATAGTAAAGCAAATATCAACTCTGTTTAGCATAAGAGAATTTTAACCTCACACTGTGGACAGCGTTTTATTTCTTTTATATTTTTATTGAAAATTAGCTAGCTAGTGTGCACATTGTGAACTACCTAGTGATTTTTCAACATTACGTTTTCCGTGTTTTTTCAGTAGCTAGCTAGTTTTAGCTTGTGCAGCTCGGGAGGTTTAAGGCAATGGCTGGCTAATATGTATTTCGGTCAGGACATTAATGGCGAGGCAGAGAGGCATGGCATTGGACACAGACATTGGGATGGAAAAGAACCACGGGTGGATTATTTGTTGTTGCAGCAATTCCAGAGTTTGTATTGTGCAGAGAAGGTAAGGATCAAACTTCACATATTACATTTACCATAAATGCTCAAGGTCGCCAGATGAATTCAAAATTCAACATGGTCTGGTATGAGAAATATTCTTGGCTAACAGGCAGTCCTACATCTAACAAACTATATTGTTTGATATGCCATCTGATGGGGAACCTGTATTTAGTGACACAATATGATCATTACTTAGACAAACAAATGTATTCTTATAATATCGACCGGCACAGCCAAAAGAGGACTGACCACCCCTGATAGTCTGGCTCCTCTCTAGGTTTCTTCTTAGGGTTGTACCCTACTAGGGAGATTTTCCTAGCCACTGTGCATCAACCTGTTGCTTGCTCTATGGGGTTTCTGGCCCGGTATCTGTATAAGCACTTTTTATCCTAATTTTGTCTTTTTTTATTTAGAAAGTGTTGTGTAAATTCAAACAATAACAGTAGATATAGACATAAATAGTTAAATAGTGTTTAATAAAATGGCACACTGGACGGGTTTTCCACCTGTCCTCCCCAAATCTTTTAGTCACCAGCTGCCACTGGTGTGAACCCAAATAGTCACCTGCAATAGATACCTCAAAAGTATCATGGTAAAGAATGACACCTAATAAAGGTTCTGTATTCTGAAACAGAATGTTTCCTTCTATATTTGTGCCATCCCACACTGTAAAGGTTTGGTAACATTCCCGACATTATTAGTTGGGTTATTTACGAGATACCAACTTGGTTCCATTAGCGTATGCACTAAGCCATTTATCTGATCTCGCTAACTCGACCAATGTTATAACAAGTGAAAAAAGCTTGTGGGGGGTTGTTTGGCTCGAGGTCAAGTTGCAAATGACCCTAGGTTTATATTACTCCAAACCATCACTTTAACACACCAAGCTATCAGGCAATGTTAGCTAAAACTTGTAAACATTTTGGCAGCTTATTGCCAAAAGAAGCTAAACCAGATCTCGTATCTTGTAGCTTCAACACATCTCATCACAACATATCTTTAAAACACAGTTAACTTAAAAGGTAATATTATTACATTTCCTTGTGGAATGCGCTTATCACGCTGCATCTCAGATCCCAGGGTGCAAACCCCAAAAAAGTACAGTAGTATGTTCCTTGCAGGACCCCAGTTCTAGGACCGCTGTTTCAGGACCCTTGTTTTTTGCATTGACACATTAATAACCGTCCCGTCTATAGACTTTAACTAATTTAGAGGTTTTTGTTAATTTAAATAAATGTTATAGACAGTGGAACGATAGACAGTAAAATTATGTCCACTACGGATTAAAATATCCAGATATTCAGTTGGGCTTCACTCTTCACCAGGCACGTGCACAGGTAGGGCTCAACCTGTGCAGATCACATTCCTTTTTTGCCCTTACACTCTGAAGTGCCCTTTTTGTGGGTGGTGGTGTTTTTTTCTTCAATAAATCAATGCTATTGTTCACCCTTTACGTCTTTCTGTCTGTAAAACAAATATTTAGCCAATGGAAGTTCTTAAAAAGAGCTTGTGTAAATCTCGGTCGCTTGTCAAACTGTCAGTAAACCTGATAACTCTGCCCCCTCTATATTGACTGAATGCACTGGAGTTCCGCAGCAGCCGCACATTAGCAGCCAGGAGTTGAACAAAGTTTTGCAAGGGTAAACAAAGATCTTGTTGTTTGAATAAGTACTAAACACTACGTCTAAAGGCAATATCTTACTTATTTCATGTCTGACTGAGATGTGGGACCTGACGAGAAACGTCTAGCATTTGCCTTTTAGTCATGGCCAATATACAGCCTACACTTAAATAGCTTGTGCATACACGTTTAATCTTTTATAAATTGAGATTTTGGCCTAATGTATTTAACAACAGGAAAAACTGAGCACCGGCTCTACAAAAAACTAGTTTGTAACCTGTTGATTAAAATGTAATGGGATGCCGCCAGTGCCGTTTTAAATGCACATTTGCACACATTCGCTGGTCAAAACCCCCATAACTGCATTTGAGTTTGACCTTTGTAATATGTTAACAATGTATTGATAAGTAATGCAACAACATATAATTTGTTTTTACCATCGGGTAATCATAAGCGCAGGTGTGCCCCTGCGCTGTTTTGTACTGGAACTTACACAAAGCAACGAGTGATAATCGTCATAGGTAACATCTAAGAAATGTCTTTTTTGATTTGTGATTGCTGACACTCTAATTTAAATTTATTATGCACATATTAGCTATCTAGTCTAGCAATCAGTCAAATAATCAAATAATCTTTTTTTCAGAAAGTGTAAATAGCTATGGCTTTACCACATAATAAATAATGTTATGAAGATATGAGCTCCCCTGGATACAGATTGTAAAAATGCTGTGGATGTTGTTCCCTTCAGCGGGGGGTGATCAAAGTCATCCATGGGCCAATTGGTTCTTGCATCCTGATCAGTAAAAAAAACAATAACATGAAATAAACATATACATAGGCTAGGCTACTACTGTAGAGCAATGCAATCTTGCTATATAGATGGGAGTGCAAATATGAGCAAAATTGAGTAGCAAAACATGTCAACACCACAAAAATCCAAATTCAAGAAATGTCAAACTATCACTGTGCAGATTGAAGGAGGGTGAAAGTCAGGGAGGGGAGATAAGGAAAATGGGGGATGGGAAAAAATAAGAGAGGGAGGATATCAAGAGACCAGGAAGGAGGGGAGTGTGATAGAGATATCAAATTGGGTAATAAATAATCATATAGGATTTCGAAAAAAACAACCATTTTCCCTAGGTTTATGGTAAGGCTCTGTATCACCATGTCTCTTACCTCTCAATCTGTAGGGAAGCGGTTTTATACCTTAGAGAGAAATGGCTAATCTCATACAGACACATTACAGCCAGCTTCATGGCTGCATGCACATTAAACATAGCCATTGCTCTTAATAGAATACTGAGAAGGGCAATGGTATTCAATAGCCTATTCCCTGATTGGACCAATCTTTAGGAACATTACACAAAAGCATTAACACTGGGTAAAATGATCAAAATCTAAAATAATGTTGACATTTTGGATTAGCATGTCTTAATGGGTCATTTTAGACTTAACTATATAGGTTTTTGCACTAGTGGTCAGTATTTCATTTTGCCATTATGATACACCCAATTTATAACATACAATTCGGTTTTCACTGTTAATATCCATAGTAGGTATAGGCAGTGGCGGCCCCAGAAATGTTTCATTGGGGTGGCCAGTGCGACTGTAAATCTTAGGGTGGCACACTAAAACCAAAAGCCATAACTGAGTTTCAGAAATTCTATTTTGCTGTTGTAGTAGTGGTATATAGGCTGGAATTAAGTAATTGCATAACGATAAACAGTACATGGGTTTCTTATTTTACATTTAATGTTACTAATTATCTGACATTCATAGACTAATACTGGTATAGTTTTAATTTTGGGATCCACAACAATCTTGTTTTAATATGTTATGTATCGGCATATACATGTGTTAGGTGATTAATTGTTCTTTAAATAGGATAGTTGTCTTTTTCCTTAAAAAACTATTACAGCGTTAATTGCTTTAAATATCTGATAAATGTTACAGTTAATTGTGATTCTGTTTCTTAATGTTCATATTTTATATTTCATTTTATTTTATATATATGTTTTTATTGTTGTCAATCAGGGCCAAGCTGTAAAAGAGACATGGGTAAAAACTAAATAAAACAATGTGTTAAAAGGTTGGCGAGTGGGTCACAGGTCTCATATTAATCTAATAAATTGGCATCAATCTAACAGCACTGTGTTTAGACAGGTAAGTTCCCATTGTATATGACCAGCTTCATTGTTAATGAAGTTTGATGGGCAGATGAAAGAGTTTGGAGTGTTTGTCTAAATGTCTCTCATTAGAGTGTAGCTAATAGTCCTTTAGCCAGATTGGGGTGCATTAAGATAGCTCCCAGCTTGTCCACAAAACGGGAAATTCAACATTCGGCCAAAGCTAGAACCGTTGCAGCCAGGTTGTTCGACAGGACGATGTCCCTCTCAGCTGGAGGAACACTCGCAGGCCAGCCCGGTGAGGGGGGGCTTAGTCTTAAACTGACAACTCCCCCCTCCACTCCACATTTGGCCCTTGATATGGGGTTTCAGGCACGCCTCAGACATTTGCACAATTGTCATAAAGCTGAGGGAGGGAAAATGATCAAGGGTGTAGGGGCTAATTTTGCAGAAAAATAAATTGATAGGCATGCCCAGTGATATGCCGTGGCTTGTTTGAAACAGTAAAAAAAATGTCGAAATAAAATTTTAAATGGTTAATTATGATAAGTTCCTCTTTAAAGATAGAAAGAATTAGAAATTTTGAAATCCATTCTTGTTTTATGATTTAACAGTGAACCATGAATTGCACCATTTGTAACATCCCATCCGGGGCCTGCGCACCACCGGTCTCAATCCCCAGAGTACTAGATGCTTCCCGACAAGGGGGAGTGGAACCAAACACCCTCACCAGCGCACCTGACAGCACTCTCCTCATCAAACACCATATAGAAGTTTCAACCGTTGTGGTACTGTATGTCTTGTGTGTGATTGTTTGGAGCTTGTGTATCAGTGTCGTTTGTTACTATGCTACATTTTTGCTTTATTGTAAAGGAAGATAATACATACAGCCTATATTGCGATTTCCTGCTTCAGTGTCCTGCTTGTTATCACACCCAAGACACTCCAAGCCAAGGGGGTAGGGTTTAGGGTTTGGAATTCACTGGGTGTCTTACCCCCTCAAAAACATGTCTTGGAAGCCTGTGTTGATATAAATCAATACACATTTGATAAAGGAAAACTTAGTGACCATCTGTGACAACACCCGGCAGGATAAAGACATTTGGATCTTTAAGCTGATGCTGCAAATGAGTGATTAAAAGGTAGCATCTGATTAGTATGTAAAAAGGTGATTAGGGAAAATCTGTGATTTTATCACTTAAAGGACAATTCCAAACTAAATATAATTCTTCACCATAGATGATTTATGTAATATACAATGGTGTCAAAAGAATGAATATACTCTGATGTTGACTTAGCTAGCTACCTTAGCAAGCTACGAGAAACCTAGCTAAGTTGACTGCTTACAGTCAGTGTAATCATCGATGCCAGTGAAGCTAGCTGCCTTAAGCAGCTAAAAGTTATTTTGAGTTTGTGACACAAGGCGATCTTATCCAACAGCAGCTTTTAGCCGACAGTACATGAGAGCAGACAGGAAGATGTTCTTGCTCGTGCATCATGTCTGACACAGGGTGGCTCAACAGGGAAAAAATACCTATACAGGCTGAAGTAGGCTCCATCAACCATCTTTGACAAATACTTTGAGAAGCCTGTGGTCTAGTTAGCTGTACACTATATCCTTGACCAATACAGATCAGTCATTAAATCCCCCGAAGCCAATATACAACTATACCAATATTCTGCAATATTCTGTCAATGATAATTGTTTATTTTACATTGAGTTAATCAAAGTATATACACAAACAATACACGCTAGATCATGTTAACCAGCTCCTTACTTCTGCTAGTGCTTGAATCTCGCTTGTTTTTCCTGTTCATTTTCGAAATAAGAAGGTTTCCATACACATTGGTCCATGTGAAACTCGGACGATCTAACATGTATCCATATTCTTGGTTGAATATTGTTGAAAGCAAAAACGTTGCCCTGTCCCACTCTTAACAACTAACACGTTCTGTCTCCTTTGCCAATACTGGGCAGTTTCCACACAAACAACACCAGTGGGAGATCACCTAGGGCTCAATAGCTCAATGGTGACCACTTCCAAAGCAACAACTGCAGCAGCATGATTCACCCTATACAGCTCCTAACATTGCAGTATTTCTTAATCGCTGGATTACGGCTCAAACATTTATGGTTGTATTTTTTCCATTCAATAACACTTGATTCAAGTTGAAATCGTCCAGCTCTTCGAGTATTTCAGCACTTGCACTAGCAATTGTATAAAACCGAATCCCTCTCTAACTCTTCTTAAGTATTTAACGGAAGAATGCAAGCAAAGAAAAACTTATTCTCGAATCAACTCCATTCAGGTTTGGAAAAAAAAGATCAGGAAGTCAACTAAATGCTGTAGTGTAAAAAAAAGTAACATTTGGATACATACAGTGGCTGTGTTGAGAATAAAAAAACACAACATTGTCTTGACTTTCTATGTGGGAAACATGACCGGCACAACAATGTGGGGATGTTTAGGGGTTTCCATGCAGGTGTGGCTTCCATGTAGGCTTCAACTCCAGCCCTTTCTGGTTAATATGTTAATACACAAAATCCTGCCAACTTGACCCCTGACCTGCCAGCTTTATAGAACCATATCAGCCTCCCATCTCTCCCCTGCCTACTGGCATAATTAAATGCTGCCTCACTACTGTCAAGGCCCTAAAACCAGAAATACTACTTATGTAAAAAAAAGATATTGATCATCATTTACATTAGTGAAAAATGACTGGAAGAGAGAGTTATAATTGCTGCCTATCTTGTAATATGTTGAGTAGTCTACTAATGCACTTTGCTATTCAGCAAGCTCAGAAATAATGGATTTTAAAACCACCATAGTGTAGCAATACACTGAAGCATGAGACTCTGAAAGGAGTCAGGCAAGTATTGTGTTTTCTTGGAAATATAATTGGTCAAAACATGGCTGACAATTTAAAGACATTCTAAACTATATCTAATCATGTATAACTGTATATATCTTAACGGAGAAATGGTGATGTTCTGTACATTACCTGAAGAATCGTGGACATTGAGAGAAGAAGAATACTTGAAAATGTCATTAAGAAAACAACTATGCAGCTATTTCTTTGGCTACAAGGAGAAGATACCTTGACTGTGTAAGTTTATATATCGTTAGATATCAAACAATGAAATGTCAATTTGCATTGCAACAAATCAATTGCTAAAACCAACTACAAACTAGATCTTCCATTTAACTAGGCTAAAGAACTGAGTCACATACATACAGATAAATTTGGCTTCATGGCTAGTGTCCTTGGCATATAAATGGAATGACAGATTCAGTAGAAAGTATTCAATTCTCGTTCTAGAATTCCCTTCTATCCAATATGAAATTCATATTTAACCGTACTGTGGTGTAAGTACGTATTTCTGAAATCTAGGCTTTTCTAAATCAAATTGTGTCTTTACTGACCCCTTTACAACACCCAGCCATTTATCTATGAACCTGTTTTGAACTTTGTACTGTACATTAGATAACATCTATTGTCAATTCCTAAAGGCCAGGCTTTGAAAAATAGATTAAAGGATTCTATACTGCAGGAAAGATGAAAGTCGTCCATCAGACCCCATAATATACAATCAATTATTTGTGATGTTGTCAGACAGTTTTTTAAAGATTTAGCTGGAGAATGGAGGGAATATTGACTTTTGATTATGATATTGCACCATGTAGCACTTCAGTATGTTGTTACATTTTCTAGATACCTTTTTGAGGTCCGAACAGAAATCAAATCACAGAAATCAAATCACAGTACATGAAAGTAGGATCACAGCCCTTTGGCTTGGTTAAGCAAACGCAGATGCAGAGAGTTCCAAACTGATGCAGTTGGCTTAAATTTTTTTCAATATGTAGTCACACAATCTCAAGTTCCTTAAGTGCTTTCAAAACTATAAAAGATAGACAAAATATACAAGCCAACATTATTTACCTGTTGTATACAAAAGTGTATTAAAATAACAAACATTTGAATCTACTTCCCTGAACAATGTTCTAAAACCATTAGGTAAACATGCCTTTTGTTAACCCATACTTTGACATACAGTGCCTTGCGAAAGTATTCGCCCCCTTTGAACTTTTCGACCTTTTGCCACATTTCAGGCTTCAAACATAAAGATATGAAACTGTAATTTTTTGTGGAGAATCAACCACAAGTGGGACACAATCATGAAGTGGAACGAAATTTATTGGATATTTTAAACTTTTAACAAATAGAAAACGGAAAAAATTGGGCGTGCAAAGTTAATACTTTGTAGCGCCACCTTTTGCTGCGATTACAGCTGTAAGTCGCTTGGGGTATGTCTCTATCAGTTTTGCACATCGAGAGACTGAAATTTTTGCCCATTATTTGCAAAACAGCTCGAGCTCAGTGAGATTAGATGGAGAGCGTTTGTAAACAGCAGTTTTCGGTTCTTTCCACAGATTCTCGATTGGATTCAGGTCTTGACTTTGACTTGGCCATTCTAACACCCGGATATGTTGTGAACCATTTGTGAACCATTCCATTGTAGATTTTGCTTAATGTTTTGGATCATTGTCTTGTTGGAAGACAAATCTCCGTCCCAGTCTCAGGTCTTTTGCAGACTCCATCAGGTTTTCTTCCAGAATGGTCCTGTATTTGGCTCCATCCATCTTCCCATCAATTTTAGCCATCTTCCCTGTCCCTGCTGAAGAAAAGCAGGCCCAAACCATGATGCTGCCACCACCATGTTTGACAGTG